>JAWZSL010000145.1:0-94589 GCA_034769285.1 Lutjanus argentimaculatus
TTTTAATTGTCGGTGACGGTAACGCGTTGTAACGATGGAAATAGTAATTAGTTAGATTACCCGTTACTGAAAAAAATAACGCCGTTAGTAACGCCATTTATTTTAACGCCGTTATTCCCATCACTGCCTGTGACTGAATGAAATGATGATAAATGATGTAAAAAGTGTTTCTCACTGACAGACAGACTCTCCTCTCTCTGACTTTAATTATAATCATCATTTAAAGAGAGAAATTATGAGAAGAAAATTATTTCTAATAATTGAAGAAGGTTGTTTGTGGTGATTTTTAGTGATGAGCAGTTTGTCTCTGAGTTCATCTGAATCTGTCTGTGTCCATAAATCATCCACCCGCCTCCTCCTGAACCATTTATTTTCTCAGATTTAAGAACAGACTCCAGCTGATTTCTTTACTGTGTGTTGAGTTTAAGTCTGACTGTTTTCTTTAATGATTTACTTTATTGATTAGAGAGGCTGACACACATTTTCCTGCGTGCAGCTCCTGCACCAAGTGTGCAATTGTGCTCTTCTCTCTGGAGGAGAGACACTTCCACCTGTGATCCATCTGTTATTAATCATAAAGTTAAATTTTATGACCTGATCCAACAGACCTGCAGATTAACTGAAATCTGAGCATCACAGACCTGCAATTAACACAGTCAAGAAATGTGTATCTGAGTGTGTTTATTCATGAAGGATTGAGAATTGATTGATAACTGGCCAATCTAGTGTGTGTGTGTGTGTGTGTGTGTGTGTGTGTGTGTGTGTGTGTTCATAGGTCTGCGGTACATAGAAGTAATTACTTTTGGTTTAGAATCAGTTCAAATCAAGAAATAATTAATATAGAAGCATTTCTCTATCTAGAAATAACACCAATTAAAACTCAAATGTTTTATTACACAGCTTTGTTAAATACTAGATTCTAAGGTGTGTTTTTCTCTGAATAGCAGACTGTTGCTATGGATACAGTTCTGATCATAGACTCTGGAGGAGCAATGAAGTCATTTTTAAATCAATAAAATCATTTTAAATAAATAGTTTGTGTCAAGTTTATAATGTATGTAGCTGTGTAAGTGGGATAATGTACAGTGAGCAGGTCATTGTTGCGAAATAAACACCTCCATTGACCAGTTGTGTGATTTTTTACCCATTATGTCTATTTTCTATCTCATAATTATGACTATCTATCTATCTATCTATCTATCTCATAATTTCTACTTGTTAAATTATTTTTAATTATTAATCATGATTTACCATGGGGATATTTTTTTCTTTCACTGGGCTTGTGGGTTGACTTCGCCATCCTGAAAAAAAAAAAGCTCCCTGTACCATGGGTGTGTCACTGTGTGTTTGCTGTCAGCTGACTGACCTCAGCTGAACTTAAGGATTATTTCAAGGGTGATTCACTTCAGTTCAGTTCAAACTTTGTCTTCTGTTTTGATGAAGGACACAAACACTTCCTGTTGAGTCGAGTCAGAACAGAAACCTTCCCTCTGTTCACCATGAAAACACAAAACAGCTGAGCTCTCTTGGTCCTTCACCAACTTATTAAAAGAAAATGGAAAATATATTTTTGTTGCTCCTCTTCTGTCAAGTTTTATCAGCGAGTAAGATCACATTTAAATCTTTAATTTCAGCTCTTTGCTTCACTTTTTATTCAGCTCTGTGTTCTGCTTCAAGGATAATTTAGTTCCACTTTTACCTCAGTTTGATCAGACAGTATGTTTGAACAGAATCATGCTGAATACATCATATTTAGACGTGTGATGCTCATCTTTAAACCATGTTTGTCCTGCAGTGAAACACTCACTGAAGATTTTTGTAACTGGGTCTACTGGAGTCCCAAACCTCCCAGAGTTTGTGTTTGCAGCAGTGGTTGATGGGATTCTGGTGGGTTACTGCAACAGCAACAAAGAGATAGTCGAACCAAAACAGGACTGAAGACATGATTTGAAAACGATCCTCAGCACTTGGAGCGCTACACTCAACAGTGTTTTGAGATTCAGCCGAGCTTCTTCAGAGAAATGATTTATATTTTGAGGCAGCGCTTCACCCAAAGTGGAGGTAAAGTGTAGGGGAGACTGGGGTAAGATGAGACAGTTTTATTTATGTTATCTTCAAGGCAAGAGAAAATGACACAGAAGTACAATGAAAGCATTTAACTGTATTTCAGGTTGTCTCCTATCATTTGAAATGATCAGACTGAATCTATGACAAATGGCTTTGAAAATATGACAGTGAAAATAAAAGTGCTCCTGTGGCTCAGCTTACTCCAGGTTACAGGTAAGTTGATCCGAGTCAGTGGGTAAGTTGAGCCATCTGGGGCTAAATTGACCATCTGACTTTTTAAGTTTAGTGCATTTCCCATATCCAAATTTCTTTCTTTACAGCTAACTTTAAACAACCAAAATCAACCAAATAAAGTTTAAAGCAACACAGTTTTCAGAGTGTAATTCACTTAATAAATATGAACAGTTGTACACATACAGTTATTATGATTACATTACTTATGATCAAAACTAGCAAACTGAGAACTTTGCTTACATTAAACACTGATTTTAATTTAGACTAGTCGACCAGTCTATCAGTAAGAAGACACTCAGGAAGCTGTAAAAATTTAGCACAATTTAATAATTGTTAATCTTAAACCTCGTCCAAAAAATCTTCATTCAGTCATTTGAAGCTGTTAATACAGTCAAATCGTATCAGAAGTGCAGCTGAAATGTGTAGTACTTTGTGTCGTGCATTATGAACGTTGCACGTCATCCTTCAAAACATGACAACAACTCACTGAGTGCTTCAAATTTTCAGACCGAACACAATCACAGTGTTTGTGGTTAATGACATTGTTTACTCAGAGCTGATGTTAGCGGCCAGCCCGCCACACACTGTGGCTAACGTTAGCAATACTAGCATGATTCTAGAACTAGATACTAGAATGATTCTAGAACCTGCGCACTTACAAGTTGCAGCAAAGTCTGGTAGCTCTCAAATCTTTGTTATTTTTTATCTTTTTTTTTTTTTTTACATCTACTGATGGATATTTCTGTGGAGAGAAGAGTTTATTCAAAAGAAGAGCTTTTTTCATTGAAATGGAGCAAATCTGGAGTATATTACCCTATTCCAGCTGAGATAAGGAGGAGCTTTCGTGGTTGCCGTGCTGGTGCAAAGTTAAAGGCAAGGAAATGGAGATACAAGCCCTTTCTGCCATCAGTCATCATGGGGAATGTCAATTCTCTGCCCAACAAAAGTGAGGAGCTGGAGATATTGGTGAAGACTCAGAAAGTGTACCGTGAGTGCAGCCTGATGTGTTTTACTGAGACCTGGTTGAATAATAACATCTTGGATTCCATTGTGGATATACCTGGCTTCACTCTCATACGGTCAGACAGAGATGCAAAGGCTAGTGGCATGAAAAAAGGAGGAGGACTGGCCTTATTTGTGAACCAGAGATGGTGTAATCCTGCACATATTGCTGTCAAGGAGAAGATATGCTGTCCAGATATTGAATTATTGGCAGTTGGAATGCAGCCATATTATGTACCAAGAGAATTTGGTCATATAATAACAATACTTGTGTACATCCCTCCCAAGGCAACGGCTGATGTTCCATGTGAAATTCTGCATGAAATTGTTGCTAGGATACAGACTAAACACCCTGAGGCACTTATAATAATATCTGGAGACTTCAACCATGTTACCCTCTCCTCCCACCTGACTGGATTTACACAATTTGTTAACTGTGCTACAAGAGAAAACAAAACCCTTGATCTGCTGTATGCCAATGTCAAAGAAGCTTACAGAGATACTGCCTTACCACCACTGGGCAGGTCAGATCACAACTTGGTTCTTCTGCAGACCTGTTACAAACCCTGTGTGCAAAGGGAACCTACAACTACACTCACTGTAAGGAAATGGACACCTGAGGCTAGTGAGGCTCTAAAGGACTGCTTTGAACGCATTGATTGGGATGTTCTTCTGGAAACAGATGAGAACAGTATGGACATTGATAGACAGGCTGATTGTTTCACTGAGTACATCAACTTCTGTAGAGACACAGTCATACCTACAAAGACTGTACGCTGTTTCCCCAATAACAAACCCTGGATCACAAGTGACATAAAGGCAATCCTCAATCAGAAAAAGGAAGCTTTTAGAGAGGGTGACAAAGAACGGCTCAAACAGGTGCAACATGAGCTGAAGAAGAGATTGACGATGGCAAAGGTGGAATACAAAAAGAAGATAGAGAAGAATTTACATCATAACAACATCCGTGAGGTGTGGAGAGAAATAAATACCATCTCTGGCTACAACAAAAAGAAAAGACAGCCAATCGTGGGTGATGTGGAAAGAGCTGATGAACTCAATCAGTTCTTCAACAGGTTTGACACTGAGGTCACATCCCATTCCACTGCCGCTCCTCCTCCTCCTCCTCCCTCCTCTTCAACATGGGGGCATCTCCACCATGGCTCCTCTTCAACAACATCTGGGCATCTCCATAAATGGCTCCTCCTCCTCCTCCTCCCCCTCCTTCTCCACAAGGGTGTTCCTCCACCATGCCTCCTCTTCAACAACATCCGGGCATCTCCATCATGGCTCCTCCTCCTCCTCCTCCACAAAGTGTGTTCCTCCACCAGGGCTCCTCTTCAACAACATCTGGGCATCTTCACCATGGCTCCTCCTCCTCCTCCTCCTCCACAAGTGTGTTCCTCCACCATGCCTCCTCTTCAACAACATCGGGGCATCTCCATCATGGCTCCTCCTCCCTCCTCCTCCTCCACAAGTGTGTTCCTCCACCATGGCTCCTCTTCAACAACATCTGGGCATCTCCATCATGACCCCCGCCTCCACCTCCTCCTCCACATGGGTACATTTCCGCGAGTGCAGTACTCCTCTTCACACACCTGTTCCTCCACCCTTGTTTGTCACTGAGACAGGGGTGAGGTTGGAGCTCGGGAGATTTTGCTCTGGGAAGGCAGCTGGCCCAGATGGTGGTGTGTCCAAGGCTGCTTAAAGACTGTGCTGCCCAACTGTGCCAACCTCTTCACAAAATGTGGAAAACATCTTGTATTGTCCCAGTACCAAAAAGAAAATGTCCACTGAACTAAATGACTACAGACCGGTGGCCCTTACTTCACACATCATGAAAACCCTGGAGCGGCTGATTCTACGTCTTCTGGGGCCTGAGTCAAAGACAAACTCGATCCCCTGCAGTTTGCCTACAAAGAACACATTGGAGTGAATGATGCAGTACTCTACATGCTCCACCGTTCCCTCTCTTATTTGGAAGAATCTGGCGCTTATGTAAGAATATGTTTTTTGACTTTTTCATGCGCATTTAATACCATCCAACCCAACATACTCAAAAACAAGCTCATAGAGATGGAGTGGTTTCTTCCTTTGTCTCCTGGATAAACGGATTACCTGACAGAAAGGCCACAGTTTTTTCGGGTTGGGGAAACTGTTTTTCTGGGACATTAATGAGCAGCACAGGGGCTCCACAAGGACTGTCCTGCTCCATTCCTGTTTCACATTGTATACAGCAGACTTTAAATATAACTCTGAGTCCTGCCACATCCAAAAATACCTCAGATGACACTGCTATTGTAGCTTGTATAAGGAATGGACAGGAATCTGAATATAGGGATTTGATAAAATCCTTCAGTGACTGGAGTCATAAAAACTGCCTCATACTAAACACCTCAAAGACAAAAGGAATGGTCATTGATTTCCGTAAAATTCCAAACCCCCTCTTCAGCCTGTGAACACTTGTGGAGTGGACATCGAGGTGGTAAAAAACTATAAATATCTTGGTGTACACCTGGATAACAAGCTGGACTGGTCCCTTAACACAGATGCACTCTACAAAAAAGGGCAGAGCCGCCTCTTTTTCCTAAGGAAGCTCAGATCCCCTAAACTCTGCAGTAAGATGCTGCAGGTGTTTTATCAGTCTAATTGTGGCAAGTGTTTTTATTTTATGCTGCAGTCTGCTGGGGAGGAATTTTTGGGAAAAAAGCAAGCAAGGAGGCTGGAAAAGCTTGTGAAAAAGGCTGGCTCTGTGATCGGAGTAAGGATGGACTCTCTGGAGGAAGTTGTGGAGAGAAGACACAATGAAGACGGTGGGGGCCCATCCTAAACAACAGGGATCATCCACTGCATAACACCTTGATGGACCAAAGAAATAATGGTGGTGGAAGGCTTCTCTCCCCTTCGTTGTAGGACAGAGAGATACAAAGATCTTTCATACCAACTGCCATCAGACTCTAAAATTTTCTTATACAAATAGATGAGACTACAGACAAAATAAAATTTCCCCTTGGGGACAATAAAGTAATTTCGTATTCGTATTCATATTCGTATGTTGAACCACCATGATTGTCCAGTTACCCAGAAGGGACAAACCACTGACTGTAGATAAAATAAGATGCAACTTTATTAGTCCAAAAGAAATTTATTATTCCAGATTGCAACAATCGAGTATTAAATATGAAGTGAAAATATAAAGTGTGAAAGGAGAAAATGCAAATAAACAGTGCCTAATAGAATAAACAATACAAGTAAGATAAGTTAAGTACAGAAGTAAGCTGAAATAGAAAAGTAGTATTGACAGTTAAAAGTAATATTGGCAGTAAAGTAATAATTTTTGTTCCAGATAAAAAGTTGCATTGAATATTAAATGTAATATTGCACATGATAATGAAAAGTACTATTACTATTGTATAACAGTGCATCAAACTGCACATTATTGTTAAAAATCATCTTTCCACTGTAGATTTCATCTGTACATCATTGTTAAACTGCAGCCTCTTGTCTCTCCTCTCAGACGTCCACATTTTACAGAGGATGAGTGGGCTGTGATTGGGATGACGAGACTGGAGAGGTTGTTGGTTTTATGCAGTAAAAACGGTTATAATGGAGAAGACTTCATATCATTTGACCTCAAGACATCGACAGGGATCGCTCCAAAAACCCACAGGCTGTTCACCACCAAACTGAGATGGGAATGCTGAGAAAGCCAGAATAAAAAAACACTGAGATTTACCTCACTCAGGTTTGCTCCGTGTGGCTGAAGAAGTACTTGGACGATTTGGAGGAGCTCTCTGCTGAGAACAGGTAGAGTCACATGACCTGATGTTGTTTCATGACAAAAACAATGTTCATAAACCTGCTCAGACTGAACTGTCATTGTATCATCACTCCAATAAATCTGACATTAACTTCTTTTTGACTGTTTTCCACATTTTGTAAGATATGATTCGGTCTAACCAATCAGAACAGACTGACATTTGTTGTGTCTTAAAAGTTTACACAATTTCAGTTTTTCGAATAGAGAGGATGATTGACTAATTTGCTGTGAACCATAAAAAACGGGCTGATCTTTCTTCTCTGACTGTGGGGAATTTCTTCAGTGACGGTGTAGTTCCTTTCACTGCCTATAAATGTGATGCTTAAGCTGACCTTTGTGGAACTGAAAACCCCCAAATTCCCTGGCCTGAAAAGATTCTCTGTCATCCGGTCATGGTATTCGTAGCAAGGATTATCGTTGGCAACTGGACTTAATAAGTCCCACAAAATTCCCTCGTCTCAGGATTAAGAAAGTCATAGTTTTCCACAGTCCAGATTTCTCAAACAGGGCCCTGCTCAGACTCAGGTGCCATTGTATCATCAATCACCTGACATCAGCTTCTCTTTGACTTTTTGGTTAAAATTTCAGGGGGTTGTGCTGCATGTGAGGCTGCTGGTCTCTCACTATTCCCCTGATCAACAGTTGGCAGCAGTAATACACAAAGAAAACATACACTGCCCAGCCAAAAAAAAGGTCGCCACCTGGATTTAAACTAAGCAAATAGGTACGAGCCTCCTATTGGATAATTACTGCATGGGCGATTATCTTTCAGCTGGCCAACAAGTTATTTAACCCCAACTGGTGCAATGAGTTGCTTCTCATTTCCTAAACAATCATGTCGAAAGACACATCCCGTGGTCATGGAAAAGATGTTAGTCTGTTTTGAGAAGGTCAAATCATTGGCATGCATCAAGCAGAGAAAACATCTAAGGGGATTGCAGAAACTACTAAAAATTGGGTTAAGAACTGTCCAACGCATTATTAAAAACTGGAAGGATAGTGGGGACCCATCATCTTCGAGGAAGAAATGTGGCCGGAAAAAAAAACTGAATGATCGTAGATCGGCGATCACTTAAAACGTTTGGTGGGGATCAAAATCGAAAAAAAAAACAACAGTAGAACTCAGGGCTATGTTTAATAGTGAAAGTAAGAGCATTTCCACACGCACAATGCGAAGGGAACTCAAGGGATTGGGAACTGAACAGCTGTGTAGCCTTTTAAAAAAACCACTAATCAGCGAGGCTAAAACCGAAAAAAAGGCTTCAATTTGCTAGGGAGCATAAAGATTGGACTCTGGAGCAATGGAAGAAGGTCATGTGGTCTGATGAGTCCAGATTTACCCTGTTCCAGAGAGATGGGTGCATCAGGTAAGAAAGAAGGCAGATGAAGTGATGCACCCATCATGCGTAGTGCCTACTGTACAAGCCTGTGGGGGCAAATGCTATGATCTGGGGTTGCTGCAGTTGGTCAGGTCGAGGTTCAGCAACAGTATTCTCCCAAAGAATGAGGTCAGCTGACTACCTGAAAACTGAATGACCAGGTTATTCATCAATGGATTTTTTCTTCCCTGATGGCACGGGCATATTCCAAGATGACAATGCCAGGATTCATCGGCTCAAATTGTGAAAGACTGGTTCAGGGAGCTAGAGACATCATTTTCACACATGGATTGGCCACCACAGAGTCCAGACCTGAACCCCATTGAGAATCTTTGGGATGTGCTGGAGAAGGCTTTGCGCAGCGGTCAGACTCTACCATCATCAATGCAAGATCTTTGGGGAAAATTAATGCAACACTGGATGGAAATAAATCTTATGACATTGCAGAAGCTTATCGAAACAATGCCACAGCGAATGCGTGCCGTAAAACAAAGCTAAAGGCGGTCCAACGAAATATTAGAGTGTATGACCTTTTTTTTTGGTGGCGACTTTTTTTTTGGCCAGGCAGTGTATTAATTCAAACACCAAAGACAAACATCAAGAACACTGCTACCAAAATAAACATCAATGTAAAAAAATGTATGATGTGAAAATCTCATCTCATGGTCTTTTGTTTTTTGTTTTTTTTTACAACTTATTGACTCTTACAGTATACATGTGTATCGATCTGCATTTTTGTTGTTATTTCTTTCTTCAACAGAGAAGCCCAGTCACATGACCATCACCGTCGTCCCTGCAGTGGTTGTTCTTGCTCTCATCTTCACTGACACTGGATTCATCGTTTACAAAAGGAAAAAGGTGAAAAGGGAGAAAAATGAAAAGATTGGATTTTAATGTTTGAGTTGATGCTTTTATCCAGGTTGCCAGATTTAAACAAGCATCAGTTCCCTTCATTTGACAATTTGAAGCAACCATCAGTAAATGCCCGTAAGGCTCAGAGCCTGTAAGTCCATGATCATATTTGTCTTTTGTTTTGATTTCAGCCAAACTCCCTCCATCATGTGAGTAAAACTTACTTTTAATTTTTTTTTCTACTGATCTTACACTTGATGCTGTAGATAAAAATTATCCAGATGTGTATATATATGTAGACTTTACACAGTTTGTTTGTGAAACCTTTCAGCTCTTGACAGCAGCTCTGAGCTCTCCGAGGAACTGAATCCAGCTGTGGACATGAGACCTGATGAGAAACACACTCACGTGTCAAGTGATTTATAAAAAACTTACAGAACTAAAGGAGACTGAAATTTATTTTTAAATTTATTTTAAAATGTTTTCACAAATTCTTTATTTTCTAATTCATTTTTCTCTGAGCAGTAATGTGTGCCTGTCCAAACATGTTAAATGAAATGTTTTCTGATCCATTTTTGAATCTAGTGGAATCAGACAGAATGTGATGGTGGTTGGAATTAGTTTAACGGATCGTGGCATTCACATGAAGTCCCTATCAAGCCAGTATAATTAGTAGTTTAGGCCTGAGCAGAAAACAATGTAATATCAGGTCGGGTCCACCACAAGAGTATCTGCTGCTTTCTTTGGAGAGTGAAAAGGGTTTAAAAGCAGCTTTAAAAATTCATGAGGTCAGGGTTACACACCCGTCAGAGGGCTCCGTAGATTTATGACAACACAGTCTGATTCCCACTGCAGAGTCTAATGATCAGTCACATCTTTAACAAAAATACTGGACTTTAGTAAGAATACTCACTCAGCATTTGGTACATTTTACTGTGAACTGAATGAACATTGATGAATGTCCAAATTAAATTTGTTGTCATTAGTTTTTTTCTGTTGATATTTAATTGTTCAAAAAGTTCATTATAAAAATCTTGTGATGTTTACCCCCTGGCTTGGAAGTAACAGATTACAATGTAACGGGATTATGTAATTAGGATACAAAAAAACATAACTATTCCATTACAGTTACAGAAAAAAATATCATCAGGTTACAGTTAGATTCAGTAAAAATGGGGATTATTAGCAGGATTTCAATTTTAAAAAAATGTTTTAAATAAAGAAGAATACGACCATGTGGGAGTGTGCACACATAACACTTCATTATCATGTTCCTCTAGTGAAAACATGAATTCTATTCATATAAATCAAAAAAGGAACAAACCTCACATACAGTCAGGGGTTAAAGTGGGCCGGAGCCCTCCGGAGCTCCAGCTCCGCCCCCCTTATTCAAATAAATAATTTTTTTAATTCAAACTGGCAGTAGCCAGTAGCTGTTAGTTTGCTGTGTTTCTTTTGTTGTTAGCCATGTTAGATTGCTATGTGTGTGTTTTAACCTGTTAATCCGGCCTGTATTTTCTGTTGAGAATAGACTTGCACGGATTTATCGGCAGTGCTCGGATTCGGGCAGGTTTTTCACGTGGTCCCTCCATGACCTGCGACCGGCCGGTCAGTCTAAATTTGACGGTCTAAAGCGCCGGTCAAATTCCCATCGCGCTGCGGCAGCAAAAGAAACAAAAAAACAAAAACCAAACACACTATGTTATAACGTGCTATAACAACTATGTTATAACGTGCTATAACATGCTTTGCCTCAGGTGTTTGGTACCGCTGCGCTCTCACAAGGCGCGGATGCTGCGGCGCTTTCCAAGGTGCTGATCCTGACTTTGTTGATTTATTTGTTTGCTCGGTACTGTTTTACTGTTATTCTCTGTAGTTGTTTTTGCACAATTTCGTACTTCGTAGTTTGACAGAGCCTTTTGGGGGCGTCGGGATGAATATTTTCCCGAAAATTACATTTTCTATCCTGGAAACAGAGGCGCTATATATCCCGATGTATGTAGGTTCCCAACCTGACAACTTTAGTGTATTTTCTGCTGATATCAATAATTATTATTGAGGAAGAAGACCGCCATTTCAATATTAATCAACATTATAAACTGCAGGCTGCGTGCAACTTGACGTTTGCTGCAGCTGCACAGGCGGATGAAATGCCAAGTTCAGCCTGTGATCTGTTACTGTCTGACTGAACAACCTCATGGAAGTGATATTTTACAGTTCTACATATTTTAATCTAACAAAATTCGTTTAAAAAAGTCAGTTGGTGTTTTCAAAGTCATGATATTGAGCTGAAACAGGTTCTAGACTTCGTTCGCATTCACAGGCTGCTGCTGAGCGGAGCAGACGGCTCACACCGCGCACACTGCGATGTTCAACATCGTAGACTTAATAAAGTTAATTATCACTGAAAGTTAAAAAGCAAAACTCTAGGGCTTTGTACGCATTTCCTGGAGATGTTGGTGTCTTTCTTCAGTGAGGGGCGCTTTTTGCCACAGCCAGCTGCTGATGGTAAATCCATCACATGCAGTATTTCACCCCGACGTGTTTTGGATAAAGTATAAATCCAGTGACCTTGAAGCTTCGAGCTTCACCGGGAATTTTATCTGAGATTCTAAAAGTTGCAGCAACAGTTTGCATCTTCATTGTTTAATATTTTGAAGTATTTCCACACAAAGCTGGTGGCAGACAGTGTGTTATGTGTCTCATTAAGATGGTAGAGACAAAAGTTATTGTATTAAGTGCATTCATAATCAGACATGCTTGAATTCATGGCGATTTGTGATCGTTAACCAATTAATAAAAAGCACCCTGTGTACTCAGCTGGTAGCAAATAGGAGCCAGAAAAACACACACTACCCCGAATGAAAATAAAATCTTAAGAATAATATAGCACATGCTATGATATGATGATGTTATAGACAAAAAGTTATATATTATTTATTAATGTAGAGTGTGTTTTAGCAAAGACATGATTATTGAAAAGCTGGTTGAATCTTGGTTAAAATGTTCTAATAAAGGAAAATTTGAAAATTTTGCAATATCTTGTGTGCCGTAAAGTGGTTTGGAAAAAATGAAATCGGAATCGGCCGAAATCAGTATCAGCCATCCAAGCACTCTGCAAATTGGAAATCAGGATCGGCCCAAAAAATTGTAATCGGTGCAAGTCTAGTTGAGAATAAAGCCAATATAGTTTTTTGCAATCATTTACGTCATTTTCCCTATTGCGCCTCAGCACCGAATTTTAGGGCTCCCCCACCTGTCAAATCCCACTTTAACCACTGAGTACAGTGACAGTTCTGTCTTCCTCTGTGAAAATACTGTCATCATGCTAGAGCTCAACATCAAATTTAAAGAAACATTTACAGCAAAGACCAACAACTGATGTTACACACCATGTGTGTTTTAAAAGTACTTGTGAAAATATCCTGTAACATTTTCCACAGGCCCTAATATACATATGTCTATATAAGTGAAAGGTGTAAACAGTTTCTGTGCATATTCGTATATTTTCATTCCTTTATATTTTGTATTCTATTTGTACTCTATTTATTACTCACTCCTTTTCTACGTGTACTTAATATGTCTGAGCTGCTGTAATGAATGAATTTCCCTGGTGTGGCATCAATAAAGTTTATCTTATCTTGTCATCCTGAGTTCCCTGTTGAGATACAGTTGCCATTTGTGGTTTTTTAAGATGCCAGTCAGTTCTTGAGAATTGGGAAGTGACAAATCATGTCCACACCCTCAAAACGTTGGTGGTGAACTTTTATTCTTGACTATGACTACTTTAGTCTATTATGTGGTGGTATTAACAATTACTGAGGCAGATTAACGTCATTTCAACATTAATCAGCATTATAATGAACATAAACTGTGCAGGCTGCGTACAGCTGGACCTTCCCTGCGGCTGCATGCGAGGATGAAATGTCAAGTTAAGCGTGTGATCTGTCACTGTCTGACTGAGCAGCCTTGTGGAAGTGATATTTTACAATTCTTCATATTTCAAACTAACAAAATTCAATAAAACAACTCATTTGGTGTTTTTTAAAGTCATGATATTGAGCTGAAACAGATTCTACATTCTGTTCACATTCAGAGGCTGCTGAGCGCAGGAGAGGACTCAATGTTCAACATAGTAGGCTTAAAAAAGTTAATGATCACTCAAAGTTGAAAGTTGAAAATTAAAACTCTAGAAAAGTTCTCACTGACTTGATGTGAGGCTTTGGATGGATTCTTCGACCGCCCATCTGCCACAGCAGAGACACTCCCATCTCACTCTGTAGAAAAGGCATCGAGCAGAACGCAGCTGATTCACTTCAGTCTTTTATCAGCACGTCTTTATCAAAACAAGATGGAAAAGTTATTTTTGTTTCTTCTCCTCTGTCACATTTCATCAGCAGGTAAAATCACAGTTTAAATCTTTAAGCTCTTTGTTTTGTCTTAGTTTCACTTTTATTTTAACTTGATAAAACTGTTTTAACTGAATCATACTGAAAACATCATATTTATGATGAGCAGGGCTGTATAGTTTGGGAAGTAAACACTGTTTACACACCTTTTTATGATGGTTTACTCACTTGTCATTGTAACATTTTTAAAAGTTTGAGTCAAATTCAGCTCCTTTGTGTAGAGCATCAGATGAGAAGCTCAAGCCTCCTCTTCTCTCTCTGCTCGGCTGAAATACACAGATGTGTTGCAACACGTCTGCTGCAGCAGAGCGCGTCCTTTATAATGAGAGGTGCCAACTTCAATGTGGACAAATAAGGGGAAACCTTAACCGGAACCTCAGGCACAGGGACACAAATCAATCAGACATTTTATTTCCTGAATTCTGGTTAATTTTTATGCACCAATTTGTGCTTTTTATGCTTCAGTTTCAAAGTCTCAACATGAATGTAAAGGAGATAAAGAGTCAGTGAGAGTAAAGCACAGCTGCATCAATTATATTAAAGATTCAAACATCAGATCATAAACACTAAACAAAATGTTTGTTCTGGGTCACTCTGCTCTTTTACTTGCTCCAGGTCAGACAGACCACCATAGGTGACAGAAAATACTCTGTGGAAATGAGGACAAGACAAACTGTGCAGTTTTCCACAGACAGGACTGATCTACTCCTGGTCTGTCTCACATTTAGATCTGTATTTTATTTTCCAATAAGGGACAATCCTGTATTATACAGGACAGGTGGCAACCCCAGTTATGAACAACTGAGTCTGCACCTGCACAGGCATCATGCTCCTCATCTCTCGGTCTATTTTTTCTCTCTACGCGGCGCTCAAACAGGTAAAAACTCCACAGAACTGTGTAAAAATGAGCACAATCTGTTTAAAAATGATTAAAACAAATACCTCATTGTAACAGAGACAGTGTGACACAGCAGAGCAACGTTGTGAATGAAAAAGATTATGTATCCTGATATTTCAACTTTTACAGTGGTTGTGAGCAGCTGTAACTCTGAAAAAATCAGTCATATTAACTCAGTGTATCACAAATAAAAGCAGAGTAATCACATTACTGCTGTAGTATCTAATAGTGTTACTGTTACTGTTCAGGCTCTGCATGCATTCAAATCAAAAGTCTGTTTCTATTTCTGCAGAAGACTAGACAACTATTCCAGTGGTAAAAAGAAGACTGCACTCCTAAATATTTACAATACATTTTTTCCCTGAAAATATTTATATATATTTATGATATTTAAAAAAAACATGTATAGTTTGCCAACCTTTTACCACCACAGCCCTGATGATGAGTGTGATGATGATGATGATGATGATGATGTGTTTATATTTATACTGAATGTATAAACCTTGTTTGTCCTGCAGTGAAACACGACTCCTTTGTGTTTTTCCTAACGGGATTTTCTGGAATCCCGAAGGTCCCAGAGTTTATGGGAGCTGTAGAGATTGATGAAATTCTGGTGGGTGACTGTGACACCAACAAAAAGACGGTTGAACCAAAACAGGACTGGATGAAGAAATACTTACAAGATCATCCTGAGCAGTTGGAGTGGTACAAACGTCAGTGTTTAACAAATGAGGCAAACCTCTTCAAAGCCACGATTAATTATTTGAAGCAGCTCTTCAACCAAACTGGAGGTAAGTATGTGCTGTGTTATTTTCACTGTGCAGCCACGATAGTGGACATTGGATGTGTGTGTGCACCATCATGACAAAATGTGGTCCTAGAGACACCAACTACCACAGAAGATGTTCTGAGTATTTTTCCAGGTGTTTATGTCTGTGGACACTGGACCACCACCACTGTTTCACAAGCCCCCACCTCCCTTTGAAGTGAAGCTTGGAATTAATTTGATAAATTACTTCTGAAGTTTCAAAGCCCTCAACAAGCCAATGTGAACTGAAATATAAATTGGGTTTCATCTCTCAGACATAAAAGGTTCAGTCATTATCTGCTCTTGAATCATGAGTACACCACAAGACTGTGAGAAAAGCAGAACATCACACAATGTTTCATTTTTAAGATCTTCAGATTTCATCTGTACATCATTGTTAACAACAGTCTCTCTCTCTCTCTCTCTCTCTCTCCCTCTCCCTCTCCCTCTCTCTCAGGTGTTCATGTTTTCCAGGAGGTGGCTGGCTGCGAGTGGGATGATGAGACTGGAGAGGTTAAAAGTTTTATGCTGTATGGTTATAATGGAGAAGACTTCATATCATTGGACCTGAAGACATCGACATGGACCGCTCTGAAACCACAGGCTGTCCAACTCAAACAGAGATGGGATGCTGACAAAGACAGAATAATATTCATTGAGAAAGTCCTCACTCAGTTTTGTCCTGAGTGGCTGAAGAGGTATCTGGTCTTTGGCAACAGCTCTCTGCACAGAACAGGTAGAGTCACATGACCTGATGTTTCATGACGCAACAATGTTCATATAACCTGCTCAGACTGAACTGTCATTGTATCATCACTCCAATCAGTCTGACATGACCTTCTTTTCAGCTGTTTTCTGTGGTGGTAAGATTTGATTTAGGCCGAACCAATCAGTAGTGACTGATATTTTTGGGAGCTCTGACATTATGTTCCATCAAAGCTGAGACTGTGACAGTCAGTGTATAGTTAGCAGGAGTTAAAGGACAGTTCACCCCAAAAATACATAATTTTCAAATGGCCTCTAGTGTTATTGATCCATCTAGATTCTTATGGTGTGAGTTTCAGAGTTTTGGAGATATCGTCTGTCTTCTCTCCAATATACAGGCTTGTGGTGCTCAGAGCCAGAAAAATTCTTTTGAAAAGTAATGTCTCTTTCCAGAAATCATGACCTGGATACTCAAGATAATCCACAGACCTTGTTGTGAGCAGTTTCATGTCTAGAAGAAAGAAAGTAGTTCCTACATGAAACTGCTCACAACAAGGTCTGTGGATTATCTCGAGTAACCAGATCATGATTTCTGGAAAGAGACACTGATTTTTTCAGATGTATTTTTTGGTGCTTTGAGCAGCACAAGCTGAGTGACATCTAGTTCCATTATATTGGAGAGAAGACAGACATCTGTACAGCTGATATCTACAAAACTCTGCAGCTCACACCAAAACTGTCTAGATGGATAAACAGAACTACAGGTGAGAGGTACTGTCCCTTTAAATAAGTTTACACAGTTTCAGTGTTTCAACTAGACCCCTTTTCCGTTGGTAATGTACCGGGAGTGGTTTGGACCCAAAAGCAGTACAATGGAGATCGGGAACAGTTGGTAATGACCTTTATTGTCACAGCAGAAAACAGGGAGCGGAGCAGGATGAGTAAACTCAGCACACAGTTCGTTCTTCGGGCTGATGGCCCTCACACAGTCTGAAGCTTAGGCTTGGGGTAGGGATGAGGCCAAACCCGGCCGCGTGACCGAGGGGGAGAACCTGAGCCCTCCGACCAGTACAGTTCAGTTCCTTCGCCGCCCGGACTAAACAGAAGAAGCTTACTGTGGCCCCCATAGCCGAAGAGACGAGTCCGTAGCCTGAAGAGCCAGCCGATGGTGCAGAGGTGCTGACGAGGAGTGAACAGCAGGGAAGTCGGGGACAGGCGGAGGAATCGAAGCCAGGAGAGCAGGCCGAGGGGAGCGGAGGTGCCGATGGGGAGCAGACAGTGGGAGAGCCGGAGCCAGGCGGAGTTGTTGAAGCCGGGAGAACAGACAGATGCCAGGGACGCTCAGACAAAGAACGTGGTCGGAGACAGAAGGCAGGTAAGTTTACCAAGAGGCAGGCGAGGAGAGCAGGTCAGGAACAAGCAGGGTCAGCAACAGGAGATCAGGCAGGAAAAGAGGGCTGGAAAGTCTCACATGGATCCAGTAGAACAATCTGGCAGAGACAGGAGGCTGGCAGGTGGAGTGGAGCAGAGGGAGGGAGAGTGGAAAATCACTGCAGCAGAGGGACAGGAGGGAAACTGGGAGACTGAGACTGTGACAGGTAAACATTATGACAGTTTTTTGTGGTTGGAGCTTAGGTGGAGGCAAAACAACCTAAACACATTAACGTACACCAGCTTGCAAGTTTTGTTGGCTTGTTTGTTTGTTTGCTTGAGTTTTTTTAATATGTACAGTCACTCACTCACAGGACCTCAAGAGTCACTGGAAAAAAAAATCATTAACCAATGGGAGCAGACTGGCTGATCCATACACACTCACTCAGTGGATATTTCCACAACTGGCATATGGTTGGATGAGTGGACAAATATATTGAAGACATATCAGAGATTACTGTTTGGTTTTTTTCTTGGTGATGTTTGTCATTTTATTTGTTAATTTAATGGTGTGCAGAGTGACAGGCGCTGCTCCGTCTCAGGATGCTGCTGTTGATCAGAGGACTGTGTGCTGAGCTGAGAGGACAAGTGAGAGTAAAACAGCCTGTAGAACCAGACTGTTTTCAAATCTAACATAGTGAATTAAGGATTTACTTCCACCAAACCAGAATTAATGATTATTAAAAGTGGAAAAGACTGGACAAGATGGTCTCTCTCTCTCTCTGTCTCTGCAGAGCGTCCCTCAGTGTCTCTCCTCCAGAAGACTCCCTCCTCTCCAGTCAGCTGTCACGCTACAGGTTTCTACCCTGACAGATCCTCACTGTTCTGGAGGAAAGATGGAGAGGAGATTCATGAGGGCGTGGACCACGGAGAGATCCTCCCCAACCATGATGGAACCTTCCAGATGAGTGTTGACCTGAACCTTTCATCAGTCACACCTGAAGACTGGAGGAGGTACGACTGTGTGTTTCAGCTCTCTGGTGTGAAGGACGACATCGTCACCAGACTGGACAAAGACGTGATCAGGACCAACTGGGGTAAGAACATAAACAGTATAAACAGTTGACGGAGCTTCTGGGTTTGAAATGTGAAGCCAATGAAGAAGTGCCTTAAACCTGAATTCTTTTTAATGGCCAGCAGGTGGCGACTCCACTGATTCCAAAAGAAGTCCAATTGTGTGGGGCCTTAGGAAAATGATCATACTTCTCACTTGGTGTATGAGCTCAAACAGTTTCCTAATGAGTTTATGGTCACTAGTTTCAAGTCTCCTTCAGTACAGTATGATGTTCATTTTGTAAATTGTGGTCCCATGTAGAGTGAAATAGACCATAAAGCAGTGATTGACCACCATGTGATTAACAAGTCACCACAACATATTTTCATGTTCTCAGTCGGGCTGCCCTCTTATAGTCAAAGATTCAAATCATCAGTCGGAGCCCCTGTAGTCAACTGAGATTCGCCAAATTCACCAGACTCCCTTGTAAAATATCATCATCGTCAGCTTCATTCAAACTCGACAGAAACAAAATCTACTATTAGTTCTACTAGTACAGCTGCGTGTGCACATTCTCTCAGTGAAACCCTGACTCAATGTCAGAAACCTCGTGCAGGAAACGTTGTTATAAAACTGAATTATCAGAAGGAAAATCTGAAAAAGAGTCCAGATAATGAGCAGCATGCTCAGCCCAGGAGTCTGACAGCTCACCTGATTACTTTTGACTTTATCTTCAGTTGTGTTCATTCACATCTATCGTGGGGTTTTTGCCGAGTGAGAGGACTGGGCGGAGCTGAGACACAGAGCTGACAGACAGCTGCTCAGAGCTGGGGAGCTCTGGATGAGAGGGTCAGTCGGCAGACTGGAGCTTCTTGAGGGAAAAAAACACTGGAGTCACTCTGATTCCAACTCTTTTATTGGCAGGAGGAGAACTCAGGGTGTATGTTTCAAACTTTTCGGATTAAAAAGTGGATTTTTTTCACTTCTCAACCTCTGCAGCAGTGATCCACAACGAAATCACAGAGCCGCAGACTGTCCAGACAAGAGCTCAGCGTTTGTTTTTTAAACTTTTTGGATTAAAAAGTGGATTTATCTTCACAACTGCGCTGGTTACAGTATGTCTGTCCATGTTGACTGCTGACTGGAGGAGAAATGTATTTGAAAGTCACGTTGTGGGAGTAAAGAGAGGAGGGATGTAAAGGAAAGAATCAACTTCTCTGGTGAATACTGTCAGTACTGACTCAAAAACACACACATGGGGCTTTTTCACCGGCACTTTTGTCTCTGCTGAGTCAAACATGCTGTGCTGATTTGCTTTTCCATTACCACTTTTATCACACCAAGCTGTGATACTCACAGTGAAATGTGAGTATTTTGTCCTCCTTGACTTGAAGACTTGACATGTGCTACCTTTTCAATTTTTTGGAATAATAATAATAATAATAATAAGCCTTGGAACCAATTACTGTAAATAATTTACTAAATCAATGCACAATGCTCATTATAGTCATCCTTCATAGCAAGAATGCATGAATAGATGGATGGATGGATGGATGGATGGATGAACTTCTGTTCAAACCTGCACTCTTATTTGTTTTGTTGTTGTTTTTCCTTCATCAGAGAAGCCCAGTAACGTGACCCTCCCTGTCACTGCTGCACTGGTTGTTCTTGCTCTCGTCCTCATCGCTGTCACTGGATTCATCGTTTACAAAAGAAACAAAGGTGAGAGAGAAAAATGTGAGGATTTCAATGCTTTGATTTTGGTCTTTGAGTTGATGCTTTTATCCAGGTTGCAAAATTGAAACAAGTATCAGTCGGGCCAGTTGTTTTTGTCAGAGCGACACTTTCGACCTGGGTAATAACAGCACACAAAGTAGTAGTTCATTTTTATTTCACAAATACAGAGGCAAAGTGCAAATCTATGGTTATATTTATTATATATATGTTAATTTATTATGTATTATGGACATGTGGTGCACAGTTCTGTGAATAGTTCCAAAACTACATACCATGATTCTACCAACAGGTCATTTCCAGTTCTAGTCACTCCTTCCAGTTGAGGAGTGACTAGCAAGCTAGTAGTCCTATGCTATTAAGCTATTAAAAGTTTTAAAAAACAAACCCTGCAAGTAGCTCACTGCAAAATTGTATGAAGCACATGTTTAAAATATGCAACTTAAGCAAAAAAGTCGTGTTTATTGTGGAGCTTTGCAGAGTGTGGAGCAGAGGGATAGAGCTGCTGCTCACAGCTGGTATATATTCTGGTTTTTACAACTGTAACTGAAATTATTTGTCCTTTGTTTTCATTTCAGCCAAACACAGTCCACCTTGTAAGTAAAACTTTCTTTGATTCTGTTTCAACTGATGTGACACACTTTCTTCTGATTCACATTATTATACAGATGAACTTTTCTAAGACTGTTTCCTGAGATGAGTGGACTTTACACAGTTTGTTTGTGACCTTACAGCTCCTGACTCCTGCACTGAACTCACTGCTCTGAACACACGAACATAGTGAATCAAAGTCAGTCTGGTTTTGGGCCAATCAGAGACTGCACTGGACAAGGTTGTTAACGACCTGAGATCGAATATGGACATGAAAAGACTCTCTGTATTTGCACTACTTGATCTCACTGCAGCCTTTGATACAGTCGACCACTCAACTCTTTTAGATAGACTTCACAGTCTGGTTCGGCCTCTCTGGTGCTGTTTTTAACTGGTTTACATCTGATCTTTCCGACAGAGAATGTTATGTAACAATGGATGAATGTTGATTAAAAAGCCATAAAACAGATTGTGGTGTCCCCCAAGGTTCAGTTTTGGCAGTAGTAGTAGTTCAGTCAGTAAGGACTTGGTTTGGGAACTAAAGGATCGGCAGTTCAAGTCCCACTGAACTGTTTGTGCATGTGTGTGTATTCCGGGCCTGTGTGTGTATGTACAAGATTACAACAGAGTGAAAAAATGTAATTTCCCCTTGGGGAGGGGATTATTAACCCCCCCCCACCCCACCCCCACCCCCCGATTATTTTTTTCATTAATGTTAATGAAAAACAAAATCAGTTGAAGTCACACAGTTCACCTTTGCACCACTGGAGGACGCCAAACAATAAACAGAGGGAAAGAAAAGCAGTTCTATTGATTTGGGGAATTCATTGACAATCAAAATACATGTAACAACAAGTAACACATGGAGAAGAATACTGCACGAATGTGTTCATCAGTTTAATGTTGCAGCTGTCAAATGTGGAGCTGATGTTACTCTATATTTTATATTTCTGGGTAGTTTAATGACACACCATCATTTATTTGTTGTTCATGTTTTGGATTACATTACACCACTGCTGAACACTAATGAGTTGAATAGTTTAGTAGATGACATCAGACAACAGCTCAAAGTTTGGGCCCTTTAGTTCTGTGGCTTTGTAAAATGAAGAGCTGATCAGACAATATGTTTGAACAGAATCATGCTGAATACATCATATTTATACGTGTGATGCTCATCTTTAAACCATGTTTGTCCTGCAGTGAAACACTCACTGAAGATTTTTGTAACTGGGTCTACTGGAGTCCCAAACCTCCCAGAGTTTGTGTTTGCAGCAGTGGTTGATGGGATTCTGTTGGGTTACTGCAACAGCAACAAAAAGATAGTCGAACCAAAACAGGACTGAAGACATGATTTGAAAACGATCCTCAGCACTTGGAGCGGTACACTCAACAGTGTTTTGAGATTCAGCCGAGCTTCTTCAGAGAAATGATTTATATTTTGAGGCAGCGCTTCACCCAAAGTGGAGGTAAAGTATAGAGGAGACTGGGGTAAGATGAGACAGTTTTTACTTATGTTATCTTCTAGGCAAGAGAAAATGACACAGAAGTACAATGAAAGCATTTAACTGTATTTCAGGTTGTCTCCTATCATTTGAAATGATCAGACTGAATCTATGACAAATGGCTTTGAAAATATGACAGTGAAAATAAAAGTGCTCCTGTGGCTCAGCTTACTCCAGGTTACAGGTAAGTTGATCCGAGTCAGTGGGTAAGTTGAGCCATCTGGGGCTAAATTGACCATCTGACTTTTTAAGTTTAGCGCATTTCCCATATCCAAATTTCTTTCTTTACAGCTAACTTTAAACAACCAAAATCAACCAAATAAAGTTTAAAGCAACACAGTTTCAGAGTGTAATTCACTTAATAAATATGAACAGCTGTACACATACATTTGTTATGATTACATTACTTATGATCAAAAACTAGCAAACTGAGAACTTTGCTTACATTAAACACTGATTTTAATTTAGACTAGTCGACCAGTCTATCAATAAAAAGACACTCAGGAAGCTGTAAAAATTTAGCACAATTTAATAATTGTTAATCTTAAACCTCATCCAAAAAATCTTCATTCAGTCATTTGAAGCTGTTAATACAGTAAAATCGTATCAGAAGTGCAGCTGAAACGTGTGGCACTTTGTGTCGTGCATTATGAACGTTGCACGTCATCCTTCAAAACATGACAACAACTCACTGAGTGCTTCAAATTTTCAGACCGAACACAATCACAGTGTTTGTGGGTTAATGACATTGTTTACTCAGAGCTGATGTTAGCGGCCAGCCCGCCACACACTTTGGCTAACGTTAGCAATACTAGCATGATTCTAGAACTAGATACTAGAATGATTCTAGAACCTGCGCACTTACAAGTTGCAGCAAAGTCTGGTAGCTCTCAAATCTTTGTTATTTTTGTCGCTTTTTATTGTTTTTTTTTTACATCTACTGATGGATATTTCTGTGGAGAGAAGAGTTTATTCAAAAGAAGAGCTTTTTTTCATTGAAATGGAGCAAATCTGGAGTATATTACCCTATTCCAGCTGAGATAAGGAGGAGCTTTCGTGGTTGCCGTGCTGGTGCAAAGTTAAAGGCAAGGAAATGGAGATACAAGCCCTTTCTGCCATCAGTCATCATGGGGAATGTCAACTCTCTGCCCAACAAAAGTGAGGAGCTGGAGATATTGGCGAAGACTCAGAAAGTGTACCGTGAGTGCAGCCTGATGTGTTTTACTGAGACCTGGTTGAATAATAATAACATCTCGGATTCCATTGTGGATATACCTGGCTTCACTCTCATACGGTCAGACAGAGATGCAAAGGCTAGTGGCAAGAAAAAAGGAGGAGGACTGGCCTTATTTGTGAACCAGAGATGGTGTAATCCTGCACATATTGCTGTCAAGGAGAAGATATTCTGTCCAGATATTGAATTATTGGCAGTTGGAATGCGGCCATATTATGTACCAAGAGAATTTGGTCATATAATAACAATACTTGCGTACATCCCTCCCAAGGCAACGGCTGATGTTCCATGTGAAATTCTGCATGAAATTGTTGCTAGGATACAGACTAAACACCCTGAGGCACTTATAATAATATCTGGAGACTTCAACCATGTTACCCTCTCCTCCCACCTGACTGGATTTACACAATTTGTTAACTGTGCTACAAGAGAAAATAAAACCCTTGATCTGCTGTATGCCAATGTCAAAGAAGCTTACAGAGATACTGCCTTGCCACCACTGGGCAGGTCAGATCACAACTTGGTTCTTCTGCAGACCTGTTACAAACCCTGTGTGCAAAGGGAACCTACAACTACACTCACTGTAAGGAAATGGACACCTGAGGCTAGTGAGGCTCTAAAGGACTGCTTTGAACGCACTGATTGGGATGTGCTTCTGGAAACAGATGAGAACAGTATGGACATTGATAGACAGGCTGATTGTTTCACTGAGTACATCAACTTCTGTAGAGACACAGTCATACCTACAAAGACTGTACGCTGTTTCCCCAATAACAAACCCTGGATCACAAGTGACATAAAGGCAATCCTCAATCAGAAAAAGGAAGCTTTTAGAGAGGGTGACAAAGAACGGCTCAAACAGGTGCAACATGAGCTGAAGAAGAGATTGACGATGGCAAAGGTGGAATACAAAAAGAAGATAGAGAAGAATTTACATCACAACAACATCCGTGAGGTGTGGAGAGAAATAAATACCATCTCTGGCTACAACAAAAAGAAAAGACAGCCAATCGTGGGTGATGTGGAAAGAGCTGATGAACTCAATCAGTTCTTCAACAGGTTTGACACTGAGGTCACATCCCATTCCACTGCCGCTCCTCCTCCTCCTCCTCCTCTTCAACATGTGGGCATCTCCACCATGGCTCCTCTTCAACAACATCTGGGCATCTCCATCATGGCTCCTCCTCCTCCTCCTCCCCCTCCTTCTCTACAAGTGTGTTCCTCCACCATGCCTCCTCTTCAACAACATCCGGGCATCTCCATCATGGCTCCTCCTCCTCCTCCACCACAAGTGTGTTCCTCCACCATGGCTCCTCTTCAACAACATCTGGGCATCTCCACCATGGCTCCTCCTCCTCCTCCTCCTCCTCCTCCACAGGTGTGTTCCTCCACCATGCCTCCTCTTCAACAACATCTGGGCATCTCCATCATGGCTCCTCCTCCTCCTCCTCCTCCACAAGTGTGTTCCTCCATCATGGCTCCTCTTCAACAACATCTGGGCATCTCCATCATGACTCCGCCTCCACCTCCTCCTCCACATGGGTACATTTCCGCGACTGCAGCTACTCCTCTTCACACACCTGTTCCTCCACCCTTGTTTGCCACTGAGACAGGGGTGAGGTTGGAGCTCGGGAGACTTTGCTCTGGGAAGGCAGCTGGCCCAGATGGTGTGTGTCCAAGGCTGCTTAAAGACTGTGCTGCCCAACTGTGCCAACCTCTTCACAAAATCTTCAACCTGAGTCTACAGCTGGGGCGGGTGCCGGCTCTGTGGAAAACATCTTGTATTGTCCCGGTACCAAAAAGAAAATGTCCAGCTGAACTAAATGACTACAGACCGGTGGCCCTTACTTCACACATCATGAAAACCCTGGAGCGGCTGATTCTACGTCTTCTGAGGCCTGAGGTCAAAGACAAACTCGATCCCCTGCAGTTTGCCTACAAAGAACACATTGGAGTGAATGATGCAGTACTCTACATGCTCCACCGTTCCCTCTCTCATTTGGAAGAATCTGGCGCTTATGTAAGAATTATGTTTTTTGACTTTTCAAGCGCATTTAATACCATCCAACCCGACATACTCAAAAACAAGCTCATAGAGATGGGAGTGGTTTCTTCCTTTGTCTCCTGGATCACGGATTACCTGACAGAAAGGCCACAGTTTGTCAGGTTGGGGAACTGTTTTTCTGGGACATTAATGAGCAGCACAGGGGCTCCACAAGGGACTGTCCTGACTCCATTCCTGTTCACATTGTATACAGCAGACTTTAAATATAACTCTGAGTCCTGCCACATCCAGAAATACTCAGATGACACTGCTATTGTAGCTTTTATAAGGAATGGACAGGAATCTGAATATAGGGATTTGATAAAATCCTTCAGTGACTGGAGTCATAAAAACTGCCTCATACTAAACACCTCAAAGACAAAGGAAATGGTCATTGATTTCCGTAGATCCAAGCCCCCTCTTCAGCCTGTGAACACTTGTGGAGTGGACATTGAGGTGGTAAAAAACTATAAATATCTTGGTGTACACCTGGATAACAAGCTGGACTGGTCCCTTAACACAGATGCACTCTACAAAAAGGGGCAGAGCCGCCTCTTTTTCCAAAGGAAGCTCAGATCTCTAAACATCTGCAGTAAGATGCTGCAGATGTTTTATCAGTCTATTGTGGCAAGTGTTTTATTTTATGCTGCAGTCTGCTGGGGAGGAAGTTTGGGAAAAAAGCAAGCAAGGAGGCTGGACAAGCTTGTGAAAAAGGCTGGCTCTGTGATCGGAGTAAGGATGGACTCTCTGGAGGAAGTTGTGGAGAGAGACACAATGAGGACGGTGGAGGCCATCCTAAACAACATGGATCATCCACTGCATAACACCTTGATGGACCAAAGAAAAAATGGTGGTGGAAGGCTTCTCTCTCTTTGTTGTAGGACAGAGAGATACAGAAGATCTTTCATACCAACTGCCATCAGACTCTATAATTCTTATACAAATAGATGAGACTACAGACAAATGAATTTCCCCTTGGGGATCAATAAAGTATTTTGTATTTGTATTCGTATTCGTATGTTGAACCACCATGATTGTCCAGTTACCCAGAATGGACAAACCACTGACTGTAGATAAAATAAGATGCAACTTTATAAGTCCTGAAGGAAATTATTATTCCAGATTGCAACAATTGAGTATTAAATACTCAGTGAAAATATAAAGTGAGTAAGGAGAAAATGCAAATAAACAGTGCCTAATAGAATAACAATACAAGTAAGATAAGTTAAGTACAGAAGTAAGCTGAAATAGAAAAGTAGTACTGGCAGTTACATTTAAAGTAATATTGGCAGTAAAGTAATAATATTGTTCCAGATAAAAAGAGTTGCATTGAATATTAAATGTAATATTGTACATGATAATGAAAAGTACTATTACTATTGTATAACAGTGCATCAAACTGCACATTATTGTTAAGATCATCTTTCCACTGTAGATTTCATCTGTACATCGTTGTTAACTGCAGCCTCTGTCTCTCTCTCAGACGTTCACATTTTACAGAGGATGAGTGGCTGTGATTGGGATGACGATGACTGTTTTCACATTTTGTAAGATATGATTCGGTCTAACCAATCAGAACAGACTGACATTTGTGTGTCTTAAAGTTTACACAATTTCAGTGTTTCGAAATAGAGAGGATGATTGACTAATTTGCTGTGAACCATAAAAAACAGGCTGATCTTTCCTCTCTGACTGTAGGGAATTTCTTCAGTGATGGTGTAGTTCTCTTCACTGTCTGTAAACAGATAATGTGATGCTTAAGCTGACCTTTGTGGAACTGAAAACCCACAAATTCCCTGGCCTGTAAAGATTCTCTGTCATCCAGGTCATGGTATTCGTAGCAAGGATTATCGTTGGCAACTGGACTTAATAGAGTCCCACAAATTCCCTTGTCTCAGGATTTAGAAAGTCATAGTTTTCACTAGTCCAGATTTCTCAAACAGGGCCCTGCTCAGACTCAGGTGCCATTGTATCATCAATCAGCCTGACATCAGCTTCTCTTTGACTTTGGTTAAAATTTCAGGGTGTTGTGCTGCATGTGAGGCTGCTGGTCTCTCACTATTCCCCCGATCAACAGTTGGCAGCAGTAATACACAAAGAAACATACACTGCCCAGCCAAAAAAAAGGTCGCCACCTGGATTTAACTAAGCAAATAGGTACGAGCCTCCTATTGGATAATTACTGCATGGGCGATTATCTTTCAGCTGGCAACAGGTTATTTAACCCCAACTGGTGCAATGAGTTGCTTCTCATTTCCTAAACAATCATGTCGAAAGACACATCCTGTGGTCGTGGAAAAGATGTTAGTCTGTTTGAGAAGGGTCAAATCATTGGCATGCATCAAGCAGAGAAAACATCTAAGGAGATTGCAGAAACTACTAAAATTGGGTGAAGAACTGTCCAACGCATTATTAAAAACTGGAAGGATAGTGGGGACCCATCATCTTCGAGGAAGAAATGTGGCCGGAAAAGAATCCTGAATGATCGTGATCGGCGATCACTTAAACGTTTGGTGAGATCAAATCGAAAGAAAAACAACAGTAGAACTCAGGGCTATGTTTAATAGTGAAAGTAAGAGCATTTCCACACGCACAATGCGAAGGGAACTCAAGGGATTGGGACTGAATAGCTGTGTAGCCTTAAGAAAACCACTAATCAGCGAGGCTAACCGGAAAAAAAGGCTTCAATTTGCTAGGGAGCATAAAGATTGGACTCTGGAGCAATGGAAGAAGGTCATGTGGTCTGATGAGTCCAGATTTACCCTGTTCCAGAGAGATGGGTGCATCTGGGTAAGAAGAGAGGCAGATGAAGTGATGCACCCATCATGCCTAGTGCCTACTGTACAAGCCTGTGGGGGCAGTGCTATGATCTGGGGTTGCTGCAGTTGGTCAGGTCTAGGTTCAGCAACAGTATGTGCTCAAAGAATGAGGTCAGCTGACTACCTGAATATACTGAATGACCAGGTTATTCCATCAATGGATTTTTTCTTCCCTGATGGCACGGGCATATTCCAAGATGACAATGCCAGGATTCATCGGGCTCAAATTGTGAAAGACTGGTTCAGGGAGCATGAGACATCATTTTCACACATGGATTGGCCACCACAGAGTCCAGACCTTAACCCCATTGAGAATCTTTGGGATGTGCTGGAGAAGGCTTTGCGCAGCGGTCAGACTCTACCATCATCAATGCAAGATCTTGGTGAAAAATTAATGCAACACTGGATGGAAATAAATCTTATGACATTGCAGAAGCTTATCGAAACAATGCCACAGCGAATGTGTGCCGTAATCAAAGCTAAAGGCGGTCCAACGAAATATTAGAGTGTATGACCTTTTTTTTTGGTGGCGACTTTTTTTTTGGCCAGGCAGTGTATTAATTCAACACCAAAGACAAACATCAAGAACACTGCTACCAAGTAAACATCAATGTAAACAATGTATGATGTGAAATCATGATCTCATGGTCTTTTGTTTTTTGTTTTTTTTAACAACTTATTTGACTCTTACAATATACATGTGTATCGATCTGCAGTTTTTGTTGTTATTTCTTTCTTCAACAGAGAAGCCCAGTCACATGACCATCACCGTCGTCCCTGCAGTGGTTGTTCTTGCTCTCATCTTCACTGACACTGGATTCATCGTTTACAAAAGGAAGAAAGGTGAGGGAGAAAAATGGAAAGATTGGATTTTAATGTTTGAGTTGATGCTTTTATCCAGGTTGCCAGATTTAAACAAACATCAGTTCCCTTCATTTGACGATCTGAAGCAACCATCAGTAAATGCTGTAAGGCTCAGAGCCTGTAAGTCATGATCATATTTGTCTTTTGTTTTTATTTCAGCCAAACTCCCTCCATCATGTGAGTAAAACTTACTTTTATTTTATTTCAACAGGTCTTACACTTGATGCTGTAGATAAAAATTATACAGATGTGTATATATATGTAGACTTCACACAGTTTGTTTGTGACCTTACAGCTCTTGACAGCAGCTCTGAGCTCTCTGAGGAACTGAATCCAGCTGTGGACATGAGACCTGATTGAGAAACACACTCACGTGTCAAGTGATTTTATAAAAGCTTACAGAACTAAAGGAGACTGAAATTTATTTTTAAATTTATTTTAAAATGTTTTCACAAATTCTTTATTTCATAATTCATTTTGCTCTGATGCAGTAATGTGTGTCCTGTCCAAACATGTTAAATGAATGTTTTCTGATCATTTTGAATCTAGTGGAATCAGACAGAATGTGATGGTGGTTGGATTAGTGAGCGGGTCGTGGCATTCACATGAAGTCTCCTATCAAGCCAGTATAATTAGTAGTTTAGGCCTGAGCAGATACAATGTAGATATCAGGTCGGGTCACACCACAGAGTATCTGCTGCTTTCTTTGGAGAGTGAAGGATTTAAAGCAGCTTTAAGATTCATGAGGTCAGGGTTACACACCTGTCAGAGGGCTCCGTAGATTTATGACAACACAGTCTGATTCCCACTGCAGAGTCTAATGATCAGTCACATCTTTTAACAGAAATACTGGACTTTAGTAAGAATACTCACTCAGCATTTGGTACATTTTACTGTGAACTGATGAACATTGATGAATGTCCAAATTAAATTTGTTGTCATTAGTTTTTCTGTTGATATTTAATTGTTCAAAAAGTTGCATTATAATATCTTGTGATGTTTACACCTGGCTTGGAAAGTAACAGATTACATGTAACGGGATTATGTAATTAGGATACAAAAAAACATAACTATTCCATTACAGTTACAGAAAAAAATATCATCAGGTTACAGTTAGATTCAGTAAAAATGGGGATTATTTAGCAGGATTACAATTTAAAAAAAATGTTTTAAATAAAGAAGAATACGACCATGTGCAGTGTGCACACATAACACTTCATTATCATGTCCTCTAGTGAAAACATGATTCATATTCATATAAATCAGAAAAGAGGAACAAACCTCACAGTACAGTCAGGGGTTAAAGTGGGCCGGAGCCCTCCGGAGCTGAGCTCCGCCACCTTATTCAAATAAATAATTTTTTCAATTCAAACTGGCAGTAGCCAGTAGCTGTTAGTTTGCTGTGTTTCTCTGTTTGTTAGCCATGTTAGATTGCTATGTGTGTTTTACCTGTTAATCCGGCCTGTATTTTTCTGTTGAGAATAGACTTGCACGGATTTATCGGCAGTGCTCGGATTCGGGCAGGTTTTCACGTGGTCATCCATGACCTGCGACCGGCCGATCAGTCTAAATTTGACGGTCTAAAGCGCCGGTCAAATTCCCATCGCGCTGCGGCAGCAAAAGAAACAAAAAAATAAAAACCAAACACATTATGTTATAGCAGCTATAACATGCTTTGCCTCAGGTGTTTGGTACCGCTGCGCTCTCACAAGGCGCGGATGCCGCGGCGCTTTCCAAGGTGCTGATCCTGACTTTGTTGATTTATTTGTTTGCTCGGTACTGTTTTACTGTTATTCTCTGTAGTTGTTTTTGCACAATTTCGTACTTCGTAGTTTGACAGAGCCTTTTGGGGGCGTCGGGATGAATATTTTCCCGAAAATTACATTTTCTATCCTGGAAACAGAGGCGCTATATATCCCGATGTATGTAGGTTCCCAACCTGACAACTTTAGTGTATTTTCTGCTGATATCAATAATTATTATTGAGGAAGAAGACCGCCATTTCAATATTAATCAACATTATAAACTGCAGGCTGCGTGCAACTTGACGTTTGCTGCAGCTGCACAGGCGGATGAAAAGCCAAGTTCAGCCTGTGATCTGTTACTGTCTGACTGAACAACCTCATGGAAGTGATATTTTACAGTTCTACATATTTTAATCTAACAAAATTCGTTTAAAAAAAGTCAGTTGGTGTTTTCAAAGTCATGATATTGAGCTGAAACAGGTTCTAGACTTCGTTCGCATTCACAGGCTGCTGCTGAGCGGAGCAGACGGCTCACACCGCGCACACTGCGATGTTCAACATCGTAGACTTAATAAAGTTAATTATCACTGAAAGTTAAAAAGCAAAACTCTAGGGCTTTGTACGCATTTCCTGGAGATGTTGGTGTCTTTCTTCAGTGAGGGGCGCTTTTTGCCACAGCCAGCTGCTGATGGTAAATCCATCACATGCAGTATTTCACCCCGACGTGTTTTGGATAAAGTATAAATCCAGTGACCTTGAAGCTTCGAGCTTCACCGGGAATTTTATCTGAGATTCTAAAAGTTGCAGCAACAGTTTGCATCTTCATTGTTTAATATTTTGAAGTATTTCCACACAAAGCTGGTGGCAGACAGTGTGTTATGTGTCTCTTTAAGATGGTAGAGACAAAAGTTATTGTATTAAGTGCATTCATAATCAGACATGCTTGAATTCATGGCGATTTGTGATCGTTAACCAATTAATAAAAGCACCCTGTGTACTCAGCTGGTAGCAAATAGGAGCCAGAAAACACACACTACCCCGAATGAAAATAAAATCTTAAGAATAATATAGCACATGCTATGATATGATGATGTTATAGACAAAAAGTTATATATTATTTATTAATGTAGAGTGTGTTTTAGCAAAGACATGATTATTGAAAAGCTGGTTGAATCTTGGTTAAAATGTTCTAATAAAGGAAAATTTGAAAATTTTGCAATATCTTGTGTGCCGTAAAGTGGTTTGGAAAAAATGAAATCGGAATCGGCCGAAATCAGTATCAGCCATCCAAGCACTCTGCAAATTGGAAATCAGGATCGGCCCAAAAAATTGTAATCGGTGCAAGTCTAGTTGAGAATAAAGCCAATATAGTTTTTTGCAATCATTTACGTCATTTTCCCTATTGCGCCTCAGCACCGAATTTTAGGGCTCCCCCACCTGTCAAATCCCACTTTAACCACTGAGTACAGTGACAGTTCTGTCTTCCTCTGTGAAAATACTGTCATCATGCTAGAGCTCAACATCAAATTTAAAGAAACATTTACAGCAAAGACCAACAACTGATGTTACACACCATGTGTGTTTTAAAGTACTTGTGAAAATATTCTGTAACATTTTCCACAGGCCCCTAATATACACATGTCTGTATAAGTGAAAGGTGTAAACAGTTTCTGTGCATATTCGTATATTTTCATTCCTTTATATTTTGTATTCTATTTGTACTCTATTTATTACTCACTCCTTTTCTACGTGTACTTAATATGTTTGAGCTGCTGTAATGAATGAATTTCCCTGGTGTGGCATCAATAAAGTTTATCTTATCTTGTCATCCTGAGTTCCCTGTTGAGATACAGTTGCCATTTGTGGTTTTTTAAGATGCCAGTCAGTTCTTGAGAATTGGGAAGTGACAAATCATGTCCACACCCTCAAAACGTTGGTGGTGAACTTTTATTCTTGACTATGACTACTTTAGTCTATTATGTGGTGGTATTAACAATTACTGAGGCAGATTAACGTCATTTCAACATTAATCAGCATTATAATGAACATAAACTGTGCAGGCTGCGTACAGCTGGACCTTCCCTGCGGCTGCATGCGAGGATGAAATGTCAAGTTAAGCGTGTGATCTGTCACTGTCTGACTGAGCAGCCTTGTGGAAGTGATATTTTACAATTCTTCATATTTAAAACTAACAAAATTCAATAAAACAACTCATTTGGTGTTTTTAAAGTCATGATATTGAGCTGAAACAGATTCTACATTCTGTTCACATTCAGAGGCTGCTGAGCGCAGGAGAGGACTCAATGTTCAACATAGTAGGCTTAAAAAAGTTAATGATCACTCAAAGTTGAAAGTTGAAAATTAAAACTCTAGAAAAGTTCTCACTGACTTGATGTGAGGCTTTGGATGGATTCTTCGACCGCCCATCTGCCACAGCAGAGACACTCCCATCTCACTCTGTAGAAAAGGCATCGAGCAGAACGCAGCTGATTCACTTCAGTCTTTTATCAGCAAGTCTTTATAAAAACAAGATGGAAAAGTTATTTTTGTTTCTTCTCCTCTGTCACATTTCATCAGCAGGTAAAATCACAGTTTAAATCTTTAAGCTCTTTGTTTTGTCTTAGTTTCACTTTTATTTTAACTTGATAAAACTGTTTTAACTGAATCATACTGAAAACATCATATTTATGACGAGCAGGGCTGTAGTTGGGAAGTAAACACTGTTTACACACCTTTTTATGATGCTTTACTCACTTGTCATTGTAACATTTTTAAAAGTTTGAGTCAAATTCAGCTCCTTTGTGTAGAGCATCAGATGAGAAGCTCAAGCCTCCTCTTCTCTCTCTGCTCGGCTGAAATACACAGATGTGTTGCAACACGTCTGCTGCAGCAGAGCGCGTCCTTTATAATGAGAGGTGCCAACTTCAATGTGGACAAATAAGGGAAACCTTAACCGGAACCTCAGGCACAGGGACACAAATCAATCAGACATTTTATTTCCTGAATTCTGGTTAATTTTTATGCACCAATTTGTGCTTTTTATGCTTCAGTTTCAAAGTCTCAACATGAATGTAAAGGAGATAAAGAGTCAGTGAGAGTAAAGCACAGCTGCATCAATTATATTAAAGATTCAAACATCAGATCATAAACACTAAACAAAATGTTTGTTCTGGGTCACTCTGCTCTTTTACTTGCTCCAGGTCAGACAGACCACCATAGGTGACAGAAAATACTCTGTGGAAATGAGGACAAGACAAACTGTGCAGTTTTCTACAGACAGGACTGATCTACTCCTGGTCTGTCTCACATTTAGATCTGTATTTTATTTTCCAATAAGGGACAATCCTGTATTATACAGGACAGGTGGCAACCCCAGTTATGAACAACTGAGTCTGCACCTGCACAGGCATCATGCTCCTCATCTCTCGGTCTATTTTTTCTCTCTACGCGGCGCTCAAACAGGTAAAAACTCCACAGAACTGTGTAAAAATGAGCACAATCTGTTTAAAAATGATTAAAACAAACACCTCATTGTAACAGAGACAGTGTGACACAGCAGAGCAACGTTGTGAATGAAAAAGATTATGTATCCTGATATTTCAACTTTTACAGTGGTTGTGAGCAGCTGTAACTCTGAAAAAATCAGTCATATTAACTCAGTGTATCACAAATAAAAGCAGAGTAATCACATTACTGCTGTAGTATTTAATAGTGTTACTGTTACTGTTCAGGCTCTGCATGCATTCAAATCAAAAGTCTGTTTCTATTTCTGCAGAAGACTAGACAACTATTCCAGTGGTAAAAAGAAGACTGCACTCCTAAATATTTACAATACATTTTTTCCCTGAAAATATTTATATATATTTATGATATTTAAAAAAAACATGTATAGTTTGCCAACCTTTTACCACCACAGCCCTGATGATGAGTGTGATGATGATGATGATGATGATGATGTGTTTATATTTATACTGAATGTATAAACCTTGTTTGTCCTGCAGTGAAACACGACTCCTTTGTGTTTTTCCTAACGGGATTTTCTGGAATCCCGAAGGTCCCAGAGTTTATGGGAGCTGTAGAGATTGATGAAATTCTGGTGGGTGACTGTGACACCAACAAAAAGACGGTTGAACCAAAACAGGACTGGATGAAGAAATACTTACAAGATCATCCTGAGCAGTTGGAGTGGTACAAACGTCAGTGTTTAACAAATGAGGCAAACCTCTTCAAAGCCACGATTAATTATTTGAAGCAGCTCTTCAACCAAACTGGAGGTAAGTATGTGCTGTGTTATTTTCACTGTGCAGCCACGATAGTGGACATTGGATGTGTGTGTGCACCATCATGACAAAATGTGGTCCTAGAGACACCAACTACCACAGAAGATGTTCTGAGTATTTTTCCAGGTGTTTATGTCTGTGGACACTGGACCACCACCACTGTTTCACAAGCCCCCACCTCCCTTTGAAGTGAAGCTTGGAATTAATTTGATAAATTACTTCTGAAGTTTCAAAGCCCTCAACAAGCCAATGTGAACTGAAATATAAATTGGGTTTCATCTCTCAGACATAAAAGGTTCAGTCATTATCTGCTCTTGAATCATGAGTACACCACAAGACTGTGAGAAAAGCAGAACATCACACAATGTTTCATTTTTAAGATCTTCAGATTTCATCTGTACATCATTGTTAACAGTCTCTCTCTCTCTCTCTCTCTCTCTCTCTCTCTCTCTCCCTCTCCCTCTCCCTCTCCCTCTCTCTCAGGTGTTCATGTTTTCCAGGAGGTGGCTGGCTGCGAGTTGGATGATGAGACTGGAGAGGTTAAAAGTTTTATGCTGTATGGTTATAATGGAGAAGACTTCATATCATTGGACCTGAAGACATCGACATGGACCGCTCTGAAACCACAGGCTGTCCAACTCAAACAGAGATGGGATGCTGACAAAGACAGAATAATATTCATTGAGAAAGTCCTCACTCAGTTTTGTCCTGAGTGGCTGAAGAGGTATCTGGTCTTTGGCAACAGCTCTCTGCACAGAACAGGTAGAGTCACATGACCTGATGTTGTTTCATGACGCAACAATGTTCATATAACCTGCTCAGACTGAACTGTCATTGTATCATCACTCCAATCAGTCTGACATGACCTTCTTTTCAGCTGTTTTCTGTGGTGGTAAGATTTGATTTAGGCCGAACCAATCAGTAGTGACTGATATTTTTGGGAGCTCTGACATTATGTTCCATCAAAGCTGAGACTGTGACAGTCAGTGTATAGTTAGCAGGAGTTAAAGGACAGTTCACCCCAAAAATACATAATTTTCAAATGGCCTCTAGTGTTATTGATCCATCTAGATTCTTATGGTGTGAGTTTCAGAGTTTTGGAGATATCGTCTGTCTTCTTTCCAATATACAGGCTTGTGGTGCTCAGAGCCAGAAAAATTCTTTTGAAAAGTAATGTCTCTTTCCAGAAATCATGACCTGGATACTCAAGATAATCCACAGACCTTGTTGTGAGCAGTTTCATGTCTAGAAGAAAGAAAGTAGTTCCTACATGAAACTGCTCACAACAAGGTCTGTGGATTATCTCGAGTAACCAGATCATGATTTCTGGATGAGTGGACAAATATATTGAAGACATATCAGAGATTACTGTTTGGTTTTTTTTCTTGGTGATGTTTGTCATTTTATTTGTTAATTTAATGGTGTGCAGAGTGACAGGCGCTGCTCCGTCTCAGGATGCTGCTGTTGATCAGAGGACTGTGTGCTGAGCTGAGAGGACAAGTGAGAGTAAAACAGCCTGTAGAACCAGACTGTTTTCAAATCTAACATAGTGAATTAAGGATTTACTTCCACCAAACCAGAATTAATGATTATTAAAAGTGGAAAAGACTGGACAAGATGGTCTCTCTCTCTCTCTGTCTCTGCAGAGCGTCCCTCAGTGTCTCTCCTCCAGAAGACTCCCTCCTCTCCAGTCAGCTGTCACGCTACAGGTTTCTACCCTGACAGATCCTCACTGTTCTGGAGGAAAGATGGAGAGGAGATTCATGAGGGCGTGGACCACGGAGAGATCCTCCCCAACCATGATGGAACCTTCCAGATGAGTGTTGACCTGGACCTTTCATCAGTCACACCTGAAGACTGGAGGAGGTACGACTGTGTGTTTCAGCTCTCTGGTGTGAAGGACGACATCGTCACCAGACTGGACAAAGACGTGATCAGGACCAACTGGGGTAAGAACATAAACAGTATAAACAGTTGACGGAGCTTCTGGGTTTGAAATGTGAAGCCAATGAAGAAGTGCCTTAAACCTGAATTCTTTTTAATGGCCAGCAGGCGGCGACTCCACTGATTCCAAAAGAAGTCCAATTGTGTGGGGTCTTAGGAAAATGATCATACTTCTCACTTGGTGTATGAGCTCAAACAGTTTCCTAATGAGTTTATGGTCACTAGTTTCAAGTCTCCTTCAGTACAGTATGATGTTCATTTTGTAAATTGTGGTCCCATGTAGAGTGAAATAGACCATAAAGCAGTGATTGACCACCATGTGATTAACAAGTCACCACAACATATTTTCATGTTCTCAGTCGGGCTGCCCTCTTATAGTCAAAGATTCAAATCATCAGTCGGAGCCCCTGTAGTCAACTGAGATTCGCCAAATTCACCAGACTCCCTTGTAAAATATCATCATCGTCAGCTTCATTCAAACTCGACAGAAACAAAATCTACTATTAGTTCTACTAGTACAGCTGCGTGTGCACATTCTCTCAGTGAAACCCTGACTCAATGTCAGAAACTCGTGCAGGAAACGTTGTTATAAAACTGAATTATCAGAAGGAAAATCTGAAAAAGAGTCCAGATAATGAGCAGCATGCTCAGCCAGGAGTCTGACAGCTCACCTGATTACTTTTGACTTTACCTTCAGTTGTGTTCATTCACATCTATCGTGGGGTTTTTTGCCGAGTGAGAGGACTGGGCGGAGCTGAGACACAGAGCTGACAGACAGCTGCTCAGAGCTGGGGAGCTCTGGATGAGAGGGTCAGTCGGCAGACTGGAGCTTCTTGAGGGAAAAAACACTGGAGTCACTCTGATTCCAACTCTTTTATTGGCAGGAGGAGAACTCAGGGTGTATGTTTCAAACTTTTCGGATTAAAAAGTGGATTTTTTTCACTTCTCAACCTCTGCAGCAGTGATCCACAACGAAATCACAGAGCCGCAGACTGTCCAGACAAGAGCTCAGCGTTTGTTTTTTAAACTTTTTTGGATTAAAAAGTGGATTTATCTTCACAACTGCGCTGGTTACAGTATGTCTGTCCATGTTGACTGCTGACCGGAGGAGAAATGTATTTGAAAGTCATGTTGTGGGAGTAAAGAGAGGAGGGATGTAAAGGAAAGAATCAACTTCTCTAGTGAATACTGTCAGTACTGACTCAAAAACACACACATGGGGCTTTTTCACCGGCACTTTTGTCTCTGCTGAGTCAAACATGCTGTGCTGATTTGCTTTTCCATTACCACTTTTATCACACCAAGCTGTGATACTCACAGTGAAATGTGAGTATTTTGTCCTCCTTGACTTGAAGACTTGACATGTGCTACCTTTTCAATTTTTTGGAATAATAATAATAATAATAATAAGCCTTGGAACCAATTACTGTAAATAATTTACTAAATCAATGCACAATGCTCATTATAGTCATCCTTCATAGCAAGAATGCATGAATAGATGGATGGATGGAGGGATGGATGGATGGATGAACTTCTGTTCAAACCTGCACTCTTATTTGTTTTGTTGTTGTTTTTCCTTCATCAGAGAAGCCCAGTAACGTGACCCTCCCTGTCACTGCTGCACTGGTTGTTCTTGCTCTCGTCCTCATCGCTGTCACTGGATTCATCGTTTACAAAAGAAACAAAGGTGAGAGAGAAAAATGTGAGGATTTCAATGCTTTGATTTTGGTCTTTGAGTTGATGCTTTTATCCAGGTTGCAAAATTGAAACAAGTATCAGTCGGGCCAGTTGTTTTGTCAGAGCGACACTTTCGACCTGGGTAATAACAGCACACAAAGTAGTAGTTCATTTTTATTTCACAAATACAGAGGCAAAGTGCAAATCTATGGTTATATTTATTATATATATGTTAATTTATTATGTATTATGGACATGTGGTGCACAGTTCTGTGAATAGTTCCAAAACTACATACCATGATTCTACCAACAGGTCATTTCCAGTTCTAGTCACTCCTTCCAGTTGAGGAGTGACTAGCAAGCTAGTAGTCCTATGCTATTAAGCTATTAAAAGTTTTAAAAAACAGACCCTGCAAGTAGCTCACTGCAAAATTGTATGAAGCACATGTTTAAAATATGCAACTTAAGCAAAAAAGTCGTGTTTATTGTTGAGCTTTGCAGAGTGTGGAGCAGAGGGATAGAGCTGCTGCTCACAGCTGGTATATATTCTGGTTTTTACAACTGTAACTGAAATTATTTGTCTTTTGTTTTCATTTCAGCCAAACACAGTCCACCTTGTAAGTAAAACTTTCTTTGATTCTGTTTCAACTGATGTGACACACACTTTCTTCTGTTTCACATTATTATACAGATGAACTTTTCTAAGACTGTTTCCTGAGATGAGTGGACTTTACACAGTTTGTTTGTGACCTTACAGCTCCTGACTCCTGCACTGAACTCACTGCTCTGAACTCACGAACATAGTGAATCAAAGTCAGTCTGGTTTTGGGCCAATCAGAGACTGCACTGGACAAGGTTGTTAACGACCTGAGATCGAATATGGACATGAAAAGACTCTCTGTATTTGCACTACTTGATCTCACTGCAGCCTTTGATACAGTCGACCACTCAACTCTTTTAGATAGACTTCACAGTCTGGTCGGCCTCTCTGGTGCTGTTTTTAACTGGTTTACATCTGATCTTTCCGACAGAGAATGTTATGTAACAATGGATGAATGTTGATTAAAAAGCTATAAAACGGATTGTGGTGTCCCCCAAGGTTCAATTTTGGCAGTAGTAGTAGTTCAGTCAGTAAGGACTTGGTTTGGGAACCAAAGGATCGGCAGTTCAAGTCCCACTGAACTGTTTGTGCATGTGTGTGTATTCCGGGTCTGTGTGTGTATGTACAAGATTACAACAGAGTGAAAAAATATAATTTCCCCTTGGGGATTATTACACCCCCCCGATAATTATATTTTTTCATTAATGTTAATGAAAAACAAAATCAGTTGAAGTCACACAGTTCACCTTTGCACCACTGGAGGACGCCAAACAATAAACAGAGGAAAAGAAAAGCAGTGCTGTCGATTTGGGGAATTCATTGACAATCAAAATACATGTAACAACAAGTAACACATGGAGAAGAATACTGCACGAATGTGTTCATCAGTTTAATGTTGCAGCTGTCAAATGTGGAGCTGATGTTACTCTATATTTTATATTTCTGGGTAGTTTAATGACACACCATCATTTATTTGTTGTTCATGTTTTGGATTACATTACACCACTGCTGAACACTAATGAGTTGAATAGTTTAGTAGATGACATCAGACAACAGCTCAAAGTTTGGGCCCTTTAGTTCCGTGGCTTTGTAAAATGAAGAGCTGATCAGACAATATGTTTGAACAGAATCATGCTGAATACATCATATTTATACGTGTGATGCTCATCTTTAAACCATGTTTGTCCTGCAGTGAAACACTCACTGAAGATTTTTGTAACTGGGTCTACTGGAGTCCCAAACCTCCCAGAGTTTGTGTTTGCAGCAGTGGTTGATGGGATTCTGGTGGGTTACTGCAACAGCAACAAAAAGATAGTCGAACCAAAACAGGACTGAAGACATGATTTGAAAACGATCCTCAGCACTTGGAGCGCTACACTCAACAGTGTTTTGAGATTCAGCCGAGCTTCTTCAGAGAAATGATTTATATTTTGAGGCAGCGCTTCACCCAAAGTGGAGGTAAAGTATAGGGGAGACTGGGGTAAGATGAGACAGTTTTACTTATATTATCTTCTAGGCAAGAGAAAATGACACAGAAGTACAATGAAAGCATTTAACTGTATTTCAGGTTGTCTCCTATCATTTGAAATGATCAGACTGAATCTATGACAAATGGCTTTGAAAATATGACAGTGAAAATAAAAGTGCTCCTGTGGCTCAGCTTACTCCAGGTTACAGGTAAGTTGATCCGAGTCAGTGGGTAAGTTGAGCCATCTGGGGCTAAATTGACCATCTGACTTTTTAAGTTTAGTGCATTTCCCATATCCAAATTTCTTTCTTTACAGCTAACTTTAAACAACCAAAATCAACCAAATAAAGTTTAAAGCAACACAGTTTCAGAGTGTAATTCACTTAATAAATATGAACAACTGCACACATACATTTGTTATGATTACATTACTTATGATCAAAACTAGCAAACTGAGAACTTTTCTTACATTAAACACTGATTTTAATTTAGACTAGTCAACCAGTCCATCAGTAAGAAGACACTCAGGAAGCTGTAAAAATTTAGCACAATTTAATAATTGTTAATCTTAAACCTCATCCAAAAAATCTTCATTCAGTCATTTGAAGCTGTTAATACAGTCAAATCGTATCAGAGGTGCAGCTGAAACGTGTGGCACTTTGTGTCGTGCATTATGAACGTTGCACATCATCCTTCAAAACGTGACAACAACTCACTGAGTGCTTCAAATATTCAGACTGAACACAATCACAGTGTCTGCAGGTTAATGACATTGCTTACCCAGAGCTGATGTTAGCAGCCAGCCTGCCACACACTGTGGCTAACGTTAGCAATACTAGCATGTTGAACCACCATGATTGTCCAGTTACCCAGAATGGACAAACCACTGGCTGTAGATAAAATAAGATGCAACTTTATTAGTCCTGAAGGAAATTATTATTCCAGATTGCAACAATGGAGTATTAAATATGAAGTGAAATATAAAGTGTGTTAGGAGAAAATGCAAATAAACAGTGCCTAATAGAATAAGAATACAAGTAAGATAAGTTAAGTACAAAAGTAAGCTGAAATAGAAAAGTAGTACTGGCAGTTACATTTAAAGTAATATTGGCAGTAAAGTAATAATGTTCCAGATAAAAAGAGTTGCATTGAATATTAAATGTAATATTATACATGATAATGAAAAGTACTATTACTATTGTATAACAGTGCATCAAACTGCACGTTATTGTTAAGATCATCGTTCCACTGTAGATTTCATCTGTACATCGTTGTTAACTGCAGCCTCTGTCTCTCTCTCAGACGTCCACATTTTACAGAGGATGAGTGGCTGTGATTGGGATGACGAGACTGGAGAGGCTGTTGGTTTTATGCAGTACGGTTATAATGGAGAAGACTTCATATCATTTGACCTCAAGACATCGACAGGGATCGCTCCAAAAACCACAGGCTGTCACCACCAAACTGAGATGGGATGCTGAGAAAGCCAGAATAACAAACACTGAGATTTACCTCACTCAGGTTTGCTCCGTGTGGCTGAAGAAGTATTTGGACGATGGGAGGAGCTCTCTGCAGAGAACAGGTAGAGTCACATGACCTGATGTTGTTTCATGACATAACAATGTTCATATAACCTGCTCAGACTGAACTGTCATTGTATCATCACTCCAATCAGTCTGACATTAACTTCTTTTCGGCTGTTTTCACATTTTGTAAGATGTGATTCCATCTAACCAATCAGAACAGACTGACATTTGTCTGTCTTAAAGTTTACACAATTTCAGTGTTTCAAAATAGAGAGGATGATTGACTAATTTGCTGTGAACCATAAAAACAGGCTGATCTTTCTTCTCTGACTGTAGGGAATTTCTTCAGTGACGGTGTAGTTCCCTTCACTGTCTGTAAACAGATAATGTGACGTTTAAGCTGACCTTTGTGGAACTGAAAACCCACAAATTCCCTGGCCTATAAAGATTCTCCATCATCCAGGTCATGGTATTCGTAGCAAGGATTATCGTTGGCAACTGGACTTGATAGAGTCCCACAAATTCCCTCGTCTCAGGATTAAGAAAGTCATAGTTTTCACTAGTCCAGATTTCTCAGACAGGGCCCTGCTCAGACTCAGGTGCCATTGTATCATCAGTCAGCCTGACATCAGCTTCTCTTTAACTTTGGTTAAAATTTCAGGGTGTTGTGCTGCATGTGAGGCTGCTGGTCTCTCACTATTCCCCTGATCAACAGTTGGCAGCAGTAATACACCAAGAAACATATTAATTCAACACCAAAGACAAACGTCAAGAACACTGCTACCAAGTAAACATCAATGTAAACAATCCATGATGTGAAATCATGATCATCATCATGATCACATTTGTCTTTTGTTTTGATTTCAGCCAAACTCCCTCCATCATTATTTCAACTGATCTTACACTTGATGCTGTAGATAAAAATTATCCAGATGTGTATATATATGTAGACTTCACACAGTTTGTTTGTGACCTTACAGCTCTTGACAGCAGCTCTGAGCTCTCTGAGGAACTGAATCCAGCTGTGGACATGAGACCTGATTGAGAAACACACTCATGTGTCATGTGGTTTAATAAAAGCTTACAGAACTAAAGGAGACTGAAATTTATTTTGAATCTATTTAAACATGTTTTCACAAATTCTTTATTTTATTAATTCATTTTACTCTGATGCAGTAATGTGTGTCCTGTCCAAACATGTTAAATGGATGTTTCCTGATCATTTTTGAATCTAGTGGAATCAGACAGAATGTGATGGTGGTTGGATTAGTTAGCGGGTCGTGGCATTCACATGAAGTCTCCTATCAAGCCAGTATAATTAGTAGTTTAGGCCTGAGCAGATACAATGTAGACATCAGGTCGGGTCACACCACAGAGTATCTGCTGCTTTCTTTGGTGAGTGAAAGATTTAAAGCAGCTTAAAGATACGTAATACTCACTCAACATTTGGTACATTTTACTGTGAACTGATGAACATTGATGAATGTCTAAATTAAATGTATTGTCCTTTGTTTTTCTGTTAATATTTAATTTTTCAAAAAGTTACAATTTTCAAAGTTTGTCTCTTTTTGTCAGTGCACATATTCATCTGGGACAACAGTTACAGTTTTATGAATAATAGCAGCATTATAATATCTTGTGATGTTTACACCTGGCTTGGGAAGTAACAGATTACATGTAATGGGATTACGTAATTAGGATACAAAAAAACATAACTATTCCATTACAGTAACAGAAAAAAATATCATCAGGTTAGATTCAGTAAAAATGGGGATTGTTTAGCAGGATTACAATTTTAAAAAACGTTTTAAATAAAGAAGAATATACGACCGTGTGCAGCGTGCACACATAACACTTCATTATCATGTCCTCTAGTGAAAAAATGCTTCATATTATTTTTAAATCAGAAAAGAGGAACAAACCTCACAATACAGTGACTGTTCTGTCTTCCTCCGTGAAAATACTGTCATCATGCTAGAGCTCAACATCAAATTTAAAGAAACATTTACAGCAAAGAACAACAACTGATGTTACACACCATGTGTGTTTTAAAGTACTTGTGAAAATATTCTGTAATATTTTCCACAGGCCCATAATATACATATGTCTATATAAGTGAAAGGTGTAAACTAATGACCTTCTGTTAGCATCGGACAAAGGACTTGTCTCTGTACTTGTCCTGTTAGATCTTAGTGCAGCATTTGACACGATCGACCACCATATTCTACTACAGAGACTAGAACATTTAATTGGCATCAAAGGAACAGCACTAAGCTGGTTTAAATCGTACTTATCAGATCGCTTTCAGTTTGTACACGTTAACGAGGAATCCTCTGTGCACAGTAAAGTTAGTTATGGAGTTCCACAAGGCTCAGTGCTTGGGCCAATACTATTCACTTTATATATGCTTCCCTTAGGCAATATTATTAGAAACCACTCAGTTAACTTTCACTGTTATGCTGATGATAGCCAATTATATTTATCGATAAAACCAGATGAAACGAATCAGTTAGACAAACTGCAAGCATGTCTTAAGGATATTAAGACCTGGATGACCCACAATTTTCTGCTTCTGAACTCAGATAAGACCGAAGTTATCGTACTTGGCCCTAAACAACACAAAACAAACTAATCAGTGATATAGCTACACTAGATGGCTTTACTTTAGCCTCCAGCACCACAGTAAGGAATCTGGGGGTTACTTTTGATCAGGATTTATCCTTTAACTCCCACATTAAACAAATCTCAAGGACTGCCTTTTTTCACCTCCGCAATATCAAAAAAATCAGGCACATCCTGTCTCAAGCAGATGCAGGAAAACTAGTCCATGCATTTGTTACTTCTAGGCTAGACTACTGCAACGCATTATTATCGGGCTGCAGCAATAAGTCTTTAAAGAGTCTGCAGTTGATTCAAAATGCTGCGGCTCGTATACTAACAGGAACTAGGATAAGAGAGCATATTACTCCTGTATTAGCTTCACTGCACTGGGTACCTGTAAAATCTAGGATAGAATTCAAAATTCTTCTCCTTACTTACAAAGCACTTAATGATCAGGCACCATCATATCTTAAAGAGCTTATAGTGCCCTACCATCCCACTAGAACACTTAGGTCTCAATATGCAGAGTTACTGGTGGTCCCAAAGATCTCCAAAAGTAGATTGGGAGTGGACTTAAAACCTTCCTCTTTGATAAAGCTTATAGTTAGGGCTGGCTCAGGTTTGCCCTGACCAGCCCCTAGTTATGCTGCTATAGGTTTAGGCTGCTGGGGGACTCCAAGACACACTGAGCTCCTCTCTTTCTTCATCTCTCTCCCCAGATGTTTATGGTCCATTAATGCCTGTTACTAACTTGATTCCTTCCCCGGAGTCTTTCTGCTTTGTCATCCTGCAGATTCCCATGGACTGTGGCCGCGCATGGATCGCTGATCACAGCTGAACCTTCTACCATGGATTATTATAACTCACTTAATCAATCAAACATTTATCACACTGTTGTTATTATTATTATTATTATTATTATTGTTGTTGTTGTTGTTGTAACAACTACAGTAGTATTAGTATTATTACTTACATACAGCTTACATCTTTATATGTACTACTTTTCCCTACACATAGTTTTACTATTGATGTTCTGTTACTACTGTTCTCTCTGCCCCTCTTCTTTTCTCTCTCTCTCTTCCACCCCTCCCACCTCCCCTCTTTCTTCCCCTTCTCCTCTTTCCCTCTCAACCCGACCGGTGCCGTCAGATCACCGCCTACCATGAGTCATGGATCTGTCCGAGGTTTCTGCCTGTTAAAAGGAAGTTTTCCCTCGCCGCTGTCCCCAAAGTACTTGCTCATGGGGGAATTGTTTCAATTGTTGGATGTAAATATAATTAATTCTAGACCTACTCTATATGTAAAGTGTCTTGAGACAACTTTGTTGTGAATTGGCGCTATATAAATAAAATTGACTTGACTTGACTTAAACAGTTTCTGAGCATATTTGTATATTTTTATTCCTTTATATTTTGTATTCTATTTGTACTCACTCCTTTTCTATCTGTACTTTGTATCTTTGAGCTGCTGTAACGAATTTCCCTGGTGTGGTTTACCTTACCTTACCTTGTCTTACCTTGTCTTATCTTGTCTTGTCTTGTCTTGTCTTGTCTAAACAGACCAACTACTAACGTTCACGCTTAACTTATCTTGTATTTTCCAATAAACCAGAGAGAATCATCAAATCTGTTTTAATTTTATTACACTTATATGTAATAATCTGTCCAGAGAGGAAAACAAATGTTGCAAGCGTTATAAATGCTTAGATTATTTATGAATTATGGACACTAGGGATGTTCCTGGCAAATAACATATCGTTACTCTATGGGGCTTTTATTTTGAAAAAATCACCTCATCCTTAGTTCCCTGTTGAGATACAGTTGCTCTTTGTGGCTTTTTAAGATGCCAGTCAGTTCTTGAGAATTGGGAAGTGACAAATCATGTCCACCCACTCAAAACTTTGGTGGTGAACTTTTATTCTTTAAAGATTTATATATGACATATATGTAATTTATGGTTTGCTTTAATTTTATTTTACTGTATAAAAATATCAGCCTCTGACACATTTTAACCACATGACCACTTTAGTCTATTATGTGGTGGTATTAACAATTACTGAGGCAGATTAACGTCATTTCAACATTAATCAACATTATAAAGAACATATATAAACTGCATACTGCGTGCAACTGGACCTTCCCTGCAGCTGTGAGGATGAAATGTCAAGTTCAGCCTGTGATCTGTCACTGTCTGACTGCACAGCCTCATGGAAGTGACAATTCATGATATTTCAAACTAAGGAAATTTGTTAAAACAGGTCATTTGGTGTTTTTAAAGTCATGATATAGAGCTGAAACAGATTCTACATTCTGTTCACGTTCAGAGGCTGCTGAGAAAACATCAGTGCAGCGCACAATTTACATCTGTATTGTTTAATATTTTCAAGTATTTCCACACAAAGCTGGTAACAGACATCGTGTTGTGTGTCTCATTCAGATGGCAGAGCAAAAAGTCATAGCTGTGATGTGGTGCCAGGATTCAGCGTGAGGTGGCCACGGCCACCCCCGCCTCTGCCATTGCTCCATTGCCATCCAGACATCACCGCCCATCTGCCGAACCAGAGACACTCCCCATCTCACTCTGTAGAAAAGGCATCTAACAGACCACAGCTGATTCAGTTCAGTCTTTTACCAGCACGTCTTTATCAAAACAAGATGGAAAAGTTATTTTTGTTGCTTCTTTTCTGTCACGTTTCATCAGCAGGTAAGATCACAGTTTAAATGTTTAAGCTCTTTGTTTTGTCTTAGTTTCACTTTTATTCTAACTTGATAAAACTGTGTTTTAACTGAATCATACTGAATACATCATATTTATGATGAGCAGGGCTGTATAGTTGGGGAGTAAACGCTGTTTACACACCTTTTTAAATGCAAAATAACATTTACTCACCTTTTTATGATGGTTTACTCACTTGTCATTGCAGCATTTCTAACGTTTGAGTCAAATTAAGCTTTGTTGTTTTTGAGCATCATATGAGAAGCTCAAGCCTCCTCTTCTCTCTCTGCTCACCTGAAATACACGGACGCATCTGCTGCAGCAGAGCGCGTCCTTTATAATGAGAACTGCCAACCTCAGTGTGGACAAACAAGGGAAATAAGGGAAACTTAAACAGGAACCTCAGGTGCAGGGACACAAATCAAGCAGGGGGTCTGAGATTTTGAGTGTCAGACATTTTATTTCCTGCATTCTGGTGAACTTTTTTGTGTTTTTTATGCTTCAGTTTCTTCAGTCCTCTGCTTGTCTCAACATGAATGTAAAGGAGATAAAGAGTCAGTGAGAGTAAAGCACAGCTGCATCAATTATATTAAAGATTCAAACATCAGATCATAAACACTAAACAAAATGTTTGTTCTGGGTCACTCTGCTCTTTTACTTGCTCCAGGTCAGACAGACCACCATAGGTGACAGAAAATACTCTGTGGAAATGAGGACAAGACAAACTGTGCAGTTTTCTACAGACAGGACTGATCTACTCCTGGTCTGTCTCACATTTAGATCTGTTTTTTATTTTCCAATAAGGGACAATCCTGTATTATACAGGACAGGTGGCAACCCCAGTTATAAACAACTGAGTCTGCACTGACACAGGCATCATGCTCCTCATCTCTTGGTCTACTGTATTTTTTCTCTCTATGTAGCCCTCCAACAGGTAAAAACTCCACAGAACTACTGTAGGGCTGGACGATTATGGCAAAAATAATAATCACGATTATTTTGATTGATATTGAAATCACAATTAATAAACACAATTATTCATTACACCGATGAGCTTGTACTTTTTTGCGTCTTCTGCTCTTTAATCACTTGGTTATAGACCACTTTATGACTATACTTTATAGGGGTGCAACGGATCAAAAAACTCATGGTTCGGATTGTATCACGGTTTTGAGTCACGAATCAGATCATTTTTTGGATCCGCAAAAAAGAAATAGTGGTGGGATTAGGGTTAATAATAACAGACCCAGAGCTGACGTTAGCTGCCAGTCTGCTACACAGTGTGGTTAATGTTAGCAGTGCTAGCAGCAGCAGCAGCACCTCCACTTGTGGGTTTATGTTCGTGTCTGTGCTTAAAGTGATATTCCACTTTACATGATAACCCACTCAGTATGTACTCACCCCTATGCCGATGTGATGATGGGTGAAAATCTTCAGTTCACTAAACAATCCTGGAGTTTCAGCAGAAAACAGGGTTGCAGCCAAATCCAGTACAATTGCAGTGAATGGTGACCCAGTTTAAAATGTTAAAAACAATATTTTCACACGTGCATCCATTAAGAGATATACAAGTCTCGCGAAATCGACGCCATGTTTACATCCTACCTACTACATGCTACAGTTGACATTTCGGCTAAAAACATGGTGCAAATGGCATCTTTTGCGGTTAAATTTTAATGTCGCGGCTCGCGGACACTTGGATTACACCACACGAGCAGGATGGAGACATTTTGTGTTTGTTTTGTGTTCTTTTTTTAACATTTTATCCATGGTCACCATTCACTGCCATTGTACTGGATTTGGCTGCAGCCCTGTTTTCTGCTGAAACTCCAGGATTGTTTTGTGAACTGATGATCTTCACCCATCCTCACATCGGCATAGGGGTGAGTACATACTGAGTGGATTATCAATGTAAAGTGGAATATCCTTTTAATGTGGTCACAAGTTGCTCCAGTCGAGTGATTATATATCAGCTTATTATGTTACAGTCTACATTCAACATTATTTCCATTGTCCAGATTAAAACACTGCCAAACCGCGATGGTTTTACTAGCTGTCATCTGTCCGACTTTGCTGATATAAACATCCGGGATTACCTAGGTGATCTGGGCGTACACGCTGGGCAAGAGGGGCTGCCGTCTGTGCCGCAGCCCCGACTAGTGATGGCTTTTAAATCAGTCGCTCTTCGCAGAGATGTGCTGCACACAGCAGCATTTGTCCTGTCTTTTCACTGCGACTCTGCATTGAGATTTTGGGTATTATAAAAGTCACAGTGGCAGTAAAACTATGATGCTCACACGTAGTCCGCAGATGCATGCGTGGCTTTCTGCTCAACGTCTAACAACTTGAAACCAAAATGTTTCCATATGACTGACGATATCCTACCTTCCTTATCAACTAAAGGCTGCGTTCTGCCATTTTTCTCAGTCGCTCCTAGTTTGCAGCACCTGCACTTAACACTGGTGCATTCACTGTGCTTTTACAGCTCAGGAATGTGCATGCACATCGCGCGGCACATTAATCGTTTTTCTTCAATTATGTTTTTATGATTGTGAGAAGCCAAAATCAAAATCAAAATCAAAATTCGATTAATCGGCCAGCCATAGACAGGACTGCATAAAAATGAGTACAATCTGATCAAAAATGATTAAAACAAATACCTCATTGTACCAGAGACAGTGTGACACAGCAGAGCAACGTTGTGTGTAATAATATAATAATAATGAAAAACTTAACAAAAAGTGACTTACATCCTCAGTCATCACTCTGAGATCTGGGAGACTGGGGGCAGTCATAACATTTTTTTAAAAATATTTTCCTTCATAACTCACAGATCACTTGAAATACACCAGACAACTTCTGATATGAGAAACATATATATGTGCACTAATGAAAATATGCAGTTGATATATTTTCACCAATAAGGACAAGACTGTAGTCTGATATTAACAAGTTTTACAGTGGTTGTGAGCAGCTGTAACTCTGAAAAAATCAGTCATATTAACTCAGTGTATCACAAATAAAAGCAGAGTAATCACATTACTGCTGTAGTATCTAATAGTGTTACTGTTACTGTTCAGGCTCTGCATGCATTCAAATCAAAAGTCTGTTTCTATTTCTGCAGAAGACTAGACAACTATTCCAGTGGTAAAAAGAAGACTGCACTCCTAAATATTTACAATACATTTTTTTCCCTGAAAATATTTATATATATTTATAATATTTTTTAAAAAATTATAGTTTGCCAACCTTTTACCACCACAGCCCTGATGATGATGATGATGATTATGATGATGATGATGATGTGTTTTATATTTATACTGACTGTATAAACTTTGTTTGTCCTGCAGTGGAACACTCCTTTGTAGTTTTCCTAACTGGATCTTCTGGAATCCCGAACGTCCCAGAGTTTATGGCAGCTGGAGAGGTCAATGGAATTCTGGTGGGTTACTGTGACACCAACAAAAAGACACTTGAACCAAAACAGGACCTGGTGAAGAAATTCATACAAGATCATCCTGATCAGTTGGAGTGGTACAAACTCCAGTGTTTCACAAATCAGCCAAACATCTTCAAAGCCGCGATTAATGATTTGAAGCAGCACCTCAACCAAACTGGAGGTAAGTATGTGTTAAGGAATTTTCCATCTTCTAGTGGTTATGCTAAGGCCTTCGAGCCATACCATTAAGGTTTTAACCTTTGACAGACTTACTGTCTCTCCTCTAGGACAGTGGATGCAGCTGTCTTCTCCTTTCAGATGAACAAGTGAACAACCTGATAGTGTTGCTAGGGCAGCTGACGTCGAGGAGGTGTTTGTCTTGTCTATCTGACTGGAGAAGACGTAAACTGTAATCTGTTTTGGTTAATGCTGACCCTGAGCTGTAGAGCCAGAGGTGCTGAACACTAGTCTCAGACTTTGTGTATTCATAATTCCTGTGTTTGCATATTCAGACCAATAGGCTAACTTTATGTGTTGGGTCTGACCTTATTTGGGCATAGGTTCATCATGACTTTATCTGTGAATGCTTAAAGACTATCCCGGAGGACAGAAACGCCAGAATTGAAGGGAACATCAATGCCAACTGTGTACTGGTTATTCCTTCATTCTCCTTGGCCAAGTATTATTAAACCAATTTCAGTGTAAGACATATTGGACTCCTGAGTACTTCTTCCTTCGGATATATGGGTATTGGAATAAATCCATAACAGTATGTGCTGTGTTATTTTCACTGTGCAGCCACAATAGTGGACATTGGATGTGTGTGTGCACCATCATGACAAAATGTGGTCCTGGAGACACCAACTACCACAGAAGATGTTCTGAGTATTTTTCCAGGTCTTTATGTCTGTGGACACTGGACAGGTTTTGTGTCACAACTGTGACAAGAGGTCAGTCATAAAGCTTCACATGTGTGTAGTTGAGATCAAAATGAGGTTGAGTTTGAAGATGAGTTGGTCTGAGCAGGAGAGCTGGAAGTCTGGAGGTATGAATCATAGTAATGCTGTCAAAACTGGACAAATATGATGTTAGAATATTCTCTCTAAAAAAAACACAGGTTTGAATCGATCAAATATTTAATTAGGTGTCTGGCAGATAAAAACAGAAGCAGCTTAAAAGTTTGGTGGAAAATATATTAAATAGAGCATATGAAAATATCTAAAATAAAAATAGCACATTTAAAATAAATACATCTCAGTGAATTTACTTTTTATTATTTTTTATTCAGTACTTAAGTTTGCTGAACGCTGCACACAGAGCTGAATTAAACAGGGACTTCAAGAATGACATTAATTGGCACATCTGGTCGAGTGGCGCCATCCACAGTACTGAATGGAGCACTGCAGGACTAGAATAGAATAGAATAGAATAGATAGTAGACAGACTTTAAAAAGTGTCTGTCCTTACTGATTAAGATATTTTATATCAACAGGAACAAATGATTTTCTGTAGATGTTTTTCTTTGCACAGGGGACTCTGTACCTTTGTCCTGATGGCAGCAGCTGAAAGTAGTGATTTAGAGGACGGCTGTGGTCATCAAAGACTTTCTTACTGAGGTGTTGGACTGCTCTGTCATGGTGACAGGACAGTTGGGTTTGTTTGCAGCCTGTAATTGTTCTGCTCAGTTTAACTACTTTGGAAAGTTTTGTCTTCACACAAGGACACAATATTAAAGTGAGTATACTTTCAGTTAGAGATTAGTATACTCTGATTAAAGTGCATTGACTGAAGTCGAATGTCCTTAATTTTTGCAGCAGGAAGAGTCTTTGTTGTTCTTTTTTGTAAATCCTTCCACATGATGTGTAAAGGTAAAAGACTGCACTAACACAGTCCTCAGGGACTTAAAGGAGCTCACTTGCTCCACCTCTTGGTCCTGAACTGTAATTGGTTCAAATAGAGGGTTTGACAGGCTGTTCTTGTTCCCTGTAGACACATTTCTTTAGTTTTGGTTACATTCAGTAAAAGATGACTGTCATCAAACCACTTTATTAGTTCTGTAACATAGTTAAAATACACATTTAATGACTGTATACTGGTAAGACCTGCCACTAAGGCCATGTCCTCTGTGTACTTAACTAGTGTGAGATTTTCTGTATTGAACCTTTTAATTCTGATTTGTTAAATTAGCATTTAACCTTTTGTTTTGTTACATATGATCACATCCTCTGTGTGTCTGGATGAGGAAAGGACAAAGAAATGAAAACTTGTGCTGCAGCGTATATCTGATGTCCGACCTCTCGCTGCTCTCACAATATTTTACATCAACATATGACATATCTATTTACATCTAACTCCAAGAATTATGAGTTTATTTTGATCCAACCAGAGTTTGTGATTGCTGACACAGTGGATATATGAACCACAGCAGTTTTGCTGAGTTTTATTTTGTTAGTCAAGATTGAATGAAGTGTTTTATGATGATAAAATGATTGTTTCTGTAATGGAGTCTGGCTGTTTCTGGTTAAACAAAACATTTCTTACTCTTCAACAAAAAGGTCTCTGTCAGGATCCTTTCTATAATGTTCTCAGACACTAGAATAACAATCTGAGCCTGTCAGCAGGATCACAGTTTTACATACTGTACTACCATGCACAGTGTACTCACATTACAACCCCACTGTGGTCTGAGTGAAACCAGCTAATCTTACAGTCAGTTCATTATTATGACCTCTGGTGAAAAAATGCATCACTACGTCTTTAATAAGAACAACATCACAGTTCAGTAATCAGTAATCACATCACAGACCAATTGCTGAAGTTAGAAATCCAGTTAGTTAGCTCCCCTGATAATGCTGCTACTACAACGGCCTTAGACCAATAGGTTTTTTGCTAAAAACACAAGATATTTCATGTGTGAAGGGGTCAGTGTTGATCTCTTTTTATTCACAATATTCCCGGTGGAGGAAAAGATGCATTCAGAGCACGCTGAGGATCCGATTAGGTCAAACATGCAACAAACCACTCAGAAAGTCATCTTATCACCTTTAAGAAGCAGGCGTGCCCTGAGTGTAAGTGTCAGCAGCATGATGGCAGATTTAGCAGGAGGAAACAAAGAGAAAAGATTTTGAAGCAGGGAGACAGATCTCCTGGTTCAAGAAGTGAAAGCACAAGAGCGCAAAATATATGGAGACGACAAGATGCCTCTAAAGCAGGGGTGTCAAACTCAATTTCATCCTGGGCCACATCAGCGTTAGGTTTGCCCTCAAAGGGCCAGTTGTAAATGTAAGACAATACAATTGTATCTGATCACATAATTGCCTCTGCATTTGACTAATATTGATTTTTATAACAATTATAATAAGCTCTAATAGCAAAAATCTAGGAATAAATCATGCAAATTATATTTTTTGTAACTTCTCGCGGGCTACATAAAATGATATGTAGCTAAACTTGGAATTAATTTGATAAATTATTTCTGAGGCTTCAAAGCTGTAAACAAGCTATTCAGGACAAGTCATTGTAACTTTTAAAGTGAAATATAAATTGGATTTCATCCCTAATAGACATAAAAGGTTCAGTCATTATCTGCTCTTGAATCATGAGTACACCACAAGACTGTGAGAAAAACAGAACATCACACAATGTTTCATTTTTAAGATCTTCAGATTTAATCTGTACATCATTGTTAACAACAGTCTCTCTCTCTCTCTCTCTCTCTCTCTCTCTCTCTCAGATGTCCACGTTTTACAGGTGATGGCTGGCTGTGAGTGGGATGATGAGATTGGAGATGTGAAAGGTTTTGTGCACTTGGTTATGAAGGAGAAGACTTCCTATCATTGGACCTGAGGGCGTTGAAATGGATCGCTATGAACCCACAGGCTGAACAAATCAAACAGTTATGGAATGCTGACAAAGCTTCAATAAAATATGATGAGAATCTCCTCACTCAGTTTTTTTTTAATGGCTGAAGATATATGTGAACTTTGGCAACAGCTCTCTGCAGAGAACAGGTAGAGTCACATGACCTGATGTTGTTTCATGACACAACAATGTTCATATAACCTGCTCAGACTGAACTGTCATTGTATCATCACTCCAATCAGTCTGACATGACCTTCTTTTCTGCTGTTTTCTGTGGTGGTAAGATTTGATTTAGGCCGAACCAATCAGTAGTGACTGATATTTTTGGGAGCTCTGACATTATGTTCCATCAAAGCTGAGACTGTGACAGTCAGTGTACAGTTAGCAGGAGTTAAAGGACAGTTCACCCCAAAATCATTGATCCTTCTAGATTCTTATGGTGTGAGTTTTAGAGTTTTGTAGATATCGTCTGTCTCAGGGTTCGAATTACACAATGGCTTTCGGGGGAGCCCTATTGCAACCCCCCCCCCACCTCCATGCGGGTGTTTTTTTTTGTTTGTGTTTTTTTTTTTCTTTCCTTTTTCCTTGTTTCAGGTGTAGCTACAGCTCCATCAGCATCCTCACGTCCATGACCCTTTTTTTTATTCCATTTAACTCTCCTCAAACACATAAAGTGGGTGCAGAAAAAAATCCTCTGGTCCTGATTTCACGCTCCAAAATGTAAACAAGTTCGGAATGGAGGCGTTAAGGCAAATTGACGCGCATCAAGATGCTCTCAGTGCGCGTTCTGCCGAGTCAGACACCATCAGTGCGTTCTGGCCTCAATATTAACGTCATAATCTGATCTTTGTGAATGTAAATGAATGTGGAGAGATCTTAAATCAAAATTAACTCACATGTGATTTTACATGGGACAACTTTATAAAATGTCATAGACAGAGAAACAGCTGTTCTGCTGCGTGCATCTCTCTCTCACACACTCTCTCCTTACTGACTGTCCTTTCGGCTCACTGTCGTTTCCCTTCTGTCTGTGGATCGTTAGAATCGGGAGAAAGTGGAATTCAGACCAAAAGTTCAATTTGCAACAACGAAAAGCAAACAGGAACCGAAGTAACATGTTAAGTCTATCTATCAGTCACCTCTGCTCCGTATCAGAACCACGGACAGCGCAGCAGTCACGGTGGCGCACACAACAGCGCACACAGCATCGTGTTTAATTAGTGACAATACATAAAATGTGTGAATAAACACAAAACTTTGCCATATTTTCAGTTATTATTTATTTCAGGACCATCATACATTAGAGCTCCCCCCAAATGTCCCAAATGAGGCTTTTGGGGGAGCCCATGTCCTTTTCAGGTGAGCCCAGCTCCCCCTAGCTCCCCCGTAATTCGAACTATGGTCTGTCTTCTCTCCAATACAGCAGCTTGTGGTGCTCAAAGAGCCAGAAAAACTTCAAAAACAGAGTCTCTTTCCAGAAATCATGACCCGGTTACTCAACATAATCCACAGACCTTGTTGTGAATAGTTTCATGTCTAGTGGAAAGAAAGGAGTTCCTACATGAAACTGTTCACAACTGCTGTGGATTATGTTGAGTAACCAGGTCATGATTTCTGGAAAGAGACACTGTTTTGTTTTTTTGTTTTTTGTTTTTTGTTTTTTTTTTTCAGATGTATTTTTTGGTGCGTTGAGCACCACAAGTTGAATTCCATTATATTGCCTACAAAACTCTGCAACTCACACCAAAACTATCTAGATGAATAAACAGCACTACAGGTGAGAGATACTGTCCCTTTAAATAAGCTTACACAATTTCAGTGTTTCAACTAGACCCCTTTTCTGTTATTATGACAGTTTTTGTGGGCGGAGCTTAGGTGGAGGCAAAACAACCTAAACACATTAATGTACACCAGCTAGCAAGTTTTGTTGGCTTGGTCTTTTTTTTTCCTTGAGTTTTTTTAATATGTCCAGTCACTCACTCTCACGAGAGTCACTTGAAAAAAAAAAAAAAACATTAACCAATGGGAGCAGACTGGCTGATCCATACACACTCACTCAGTGGATGGATGATATTTCCACAACTGGCATATAGTTGGACGAGTGGACAAATATATCAAAGATAGATGGAGTCCATCAAAGGTTGTCCTTTTTATTGGTGATGTTTGTCATTTTATTTTGTTAATCTAATAGTGTGCAGAGTGACAGGCGCTGCTCCGTCTCAGGATGCTGCTGTTGATCAGAGGACTGTGTGCTGAGCTGAGAGGACGAGTGAGAGTAAAACAGCCTGTAGAACCAGACTGTTTTCACATCTAACACAGTGAATTAAGGATTTATTTCCACCAAACCAGAGCTGGTGATTGTTAAAAGTGGGAAAGATTGGACAAGATAGTCTCTCTCTCTCTCTGTCTCTGCAGAGCGTCCCTCAGTGTCTCTCCTCCAGAAGACTCCCTCCTCTCCAGTCAGCTGTCACGCTACAGGTTTCTACCCTGAGAGATCCTCACTGTTCTGGAGGAAAGATGGAGAGGAGATTCATGAGGACGTGGACCACGGAGAGATCCTCCCCAACCATGATGGAACCTTCCAGATGAGTGTTGACCTGAACCTTTCATCAGTCACACCTGAAGACTGGAGGAGGTACGACTGTGTGTTTCAGCTCTCTGGTGTGAAGGACGACATCGTCACCAGACTGGACAAAGACGTGATCAGGACCAACTGGGGTAAGAACATGAACAGTATAAACAGTTGCCGATGCTTCCAGGTTTGAAATGTGAAGCCAGTGTAGAAGTGCCTTAAACCTGCATTCTTTTTAATGGCCAGCAGGCGGTAAATTGTGGTCCCATGTAGAGTGAAATAGACCATAAAGCAGTGATTGACCACCATGTGATTAACAAGCAGTGTTGGGCACGTTACTTTTAAAAAGTAATTAGTTATAGTTACTAGTTACTTCTCCAAAAAGTAACTGAGTTAGTAACTGAATTACTCCACTGTAAAAGTAACAAGTTACCAGGGAAAGTAACTACTGCGTTACTCTTTTTTTTTTTTAGTTTAAATATGTTGTAAGAATTTGGATTTTTTTTCGAAGCAGGTTTCACAAGCCAGTTGCATAGAGTAGAATTGCATAGACAGGTACTTACACATAACTTTTAATATTTAGGGGCCGGGCAGCCTAAGCTGCCAGGACCCTATTGTAATCCTGCATGTTCTTCTTTCTTCTTTCTTCTTCTTTCTTCTTTCTTTCTTTCTTTCTTCTTCCGAGGAAATCCTACTTCCCATGCACGAAAAATGACCAAACTTTGCACAAAGGTCCAGTCCCATGTCAGATTGCCTCAGCTGCAAAAACAGGCCAATAGTCCTGATGGTGGCGCTACAGCAAGCCTCTAAAGTTCAGAATTTTGAAAATTCATAACAAATCAACCATATGTGCTACAGATTTACAACTTTCACCACAATGTAGCCCCAATACTGAAGAAACTTTTGTACATTTAAACCTATTGCAAATTATGAAGTCCATCACTCTGTTTTTTTCAAAAAACTGTAAAACTTATTAAACCTATCTCCTCCCACAGTTTTTGCTCAATTGGCACCAAACTTGCTACAGAGCATCTTCAGACTGTCCTACACAAACGATCCACACAGATTTTTGATTTATCAAAAATTGAGCCTACAGTGCATCAAAATGTTTGACTGTAAACGGTATTATAAACATATACTTACAAATTCTTGCTAAATACATTTTCAATGTTCATGAAAAAAAAATGACAAAATTTTGGAGTCATGGTAGATGATGTTTGGAAAATATCAGAATTTTATCTCAAAAACTGAATTTTTTACAGCATTTTGAATTTCACTCTCATGCCAACAATTGGAGTCAATGCAAAAATGGCATTTTTAAACATCAGTTTTTCACTTTTGGAGCCAATAAATCATTGTTAAAAACTAATGACCAACATCTCCATGCTGTCTAGATGCAATTTGTGTATTTTGGGATTTTTGTCTCAATAACTGAATTTTTGACAGCCATTTGAAATCTGCCTTTACATGCTAACAGCTGCTGTCTTGCACACAGGTGACTGGCTTAGTCAATTTGTGAAGCTACAAGTGGTGTTTCCATTTGCCAATTAGCTCAGTGAGATAGAGGATGGTTTTTGGTGTTGAAGGTTGTGAGTTCAAGCCTCAGCTTGTACAACATTTCCATATGAGAAATCTACCCAAACTTTTCACAAAGGTCCAGTCCCATGCCAGATGTTCTCAACTGGAAACACAAGACAATAGTCCTGATGGTGGCGCTACAGCAAGCCTCTAAATTTCAAAACTTTGAAAATTCACAACAAATCAACCATATGTGCTACAGCTTTGGAACTTTCACTTTGAAATGTGCTTTTCCATGGCATGGATGGCTGCTGCCTGGCACCCTGATCCTTGGCTTAGTCAATTTGTGAAGCCAACCATGAACTGCCACTTGCCAATTAGCTCAGTGAGATAAAAGACAGACTTCAGTGTCAAAAGTCATGAGTTCGAGCCTCAGCTAAGGGAGGATGGACTTTCAAATGTGAAAGCCTTATGTTCAGGTATCATGCTATGTGGATTAGAGACTACTAAGGTTAAAATAACTATGATTCAGGGAGTTTTGGGAAGAGACAAATACTCTTTATCAACATGTTTCCCTGTTATCCCTTGTCTCTTTTCCCTGTTTATTTGGCTTAGCTATCAGTCAATATGCAGAGTCTCTTGTGCCAGAAATTGTGACTTCAAGCCTCAACTGATGTAAAATGCACATTAGAATGCCACCTTTTTTTCATCTTCCTACACTCTGCTTGTTGCTCAGAATTGCCTAATTTTGCCTAAAATTGCCCGGCCCCGACCACTGCTGCGCAGCAGCTATAATTTGTTTTGTTGTTGTTTTTCCTTCATCAGAGAAGCCCAGTAATGTGACCCTCCCTGTCACTGCTGCACTGGTTGTTTTTGCTCTCGTCCTCATCGCTGTCACTGGATTCATCGTTTACAAAAGAAACAAAGGTGAGAGAGAAGTACAACTTACTTTGATTCTGTTTCAACTGAGGTGACACACACTTTCTTCTGTTTCACATTTTTATACAGATGAACTTTTCTAAGACTGTTTCCTGAGATGAGTGAACTTTACACAGTTTGTTTGTGACCTTACAGCTCCTGACTCCTGCACTGAACTCGCTGCTCTGAACTCACGAACATAGTGAATCCAGACCTGACTGACAAACGATGATGTTTCCTCAAATGGGATCAAAAAATTAAAAACTTTCATACATGTCACATTATAGTATAGTACAGTATAGCTTTTCTGAACTAAAACAAACTTAAAGATTGTGTCCAGCAACAGAATGAAGATGATTTATGCTCTCAGGGCTTTTTACCAACAAGTATCTGATACTAGCAGCGAGTAGTTAGCCTGTCCCTCGGACAAGGCCTCACCAGCACTGATATCTTCTCCCGTGAGTAATGAAACATTTATGAATATTATATTCAATTACTGCCTGATTCTGCCAATAGAGCCATATGCATCTTACAGCCTAGACCTTTGAATGAGTTTTTTGATACATTTCAAATAATATTTTATGGTTTTAGAATACATACCATGTTGTTTTCTTCATTAAGACAGGTCAGGAGACATCATTCATGAAAAGTTTCTCATAGCACAGGGGTCACTAATTAGTACGTAACTAGCGTAAGCAGCTTAAAGGTCACTTAGGTTGGGGTTAGATTCATGTTGGGAGGCTCAGTAAATCATTTAACACGAAAACTGGGCTTCCATAGGAATGCTCACCCAACAAACATTTGACTTTCAGTGTTGAGGGGAACATTACTTTTAAAGTAACTAGTTACATTACAAGATTAATGCCACTCAAACAAAAGTCTGGGTTGTGGCAGGAAGTGGTGTGGCGCCTTAGCACCTCATGGGGAAATTTTTTCAATAAATCCACCTCAAGACTCAAGTTTAGATACTCAGCGTCCTCTGTCTCAGCTGAAAAAAGTCTTCCTCAGAGTTCAGGCGGTGGTACTTCTTGCAGAGATGAAAATGCAGTGATGTTGTCATGGTAACAAATTGCAGAGCTTTTGAAATGCATAAACTAACATGTGACATTGCTTGTTACAACAAAAAAGTAGTCTGATTACTGTTAGGCATTACCCATTACATGGTACTAATGAACATAAATTAAAGTCTTGGTCTTTTTGTACTGATGTTTCACTTTTCAATAAAATTCTCATGTTTTTAAAAGTTCTGCTCTCTTGTAAGTCCTTAAACTCATCTGTGACTACAGTTGCTGTAATATATCACCTGAGCGTTCAGTATTCTCACAGAGGTGGTAGATGAGAAGATTGATATCAGTGTCAACTCTGAGCAGAGTCAACTGACAAGGTTAGCTTAGCTTAGCATGAATACTGGAGAAAACACTGAGAAAACAGCGAGGCAGTAGCTCTGTAAAAGATGCCTCCTAACAACTTCAAATCTGGCTGTTTGTCTCTGAGGAGCTCAGATACGATACGTTTAGAAAGTGAAAACAAAAGATAAAGTAGAAAACTGAGAGGCTGAGAGTGAAATACATGTTGAAACAGGCTTATTCACAGCAGTTATTTGGGCTGAAAGCAACATTTAACACAATAATAGAAATCACTAACATACAGAGCCAACACACAAAAGAGTACATTATTAAATCTAAGCACTCTTACATTATGATACTCTACATCATTCATATCATCCTTCTCTGTGTGATTCCTGACAAAACACTTCTTTGTTCTATAATAATGCAGATGAGATCAGTCAGATAAAGTCGGTGTTACAATTATTTCTTCTTAAAAGATTTTAACAGGCAGCCTCAGGCCTCTTTGAATATGACCTGATGGACCCTGGATCTTTATAAGATCACATCTGGAGAATATGCTCTATGATTGAATTATATTTCTTTATTTGTCTGTTTTGTTTTGTGAAGTGTTTAACAGTGTGTACAGTGAATGTATATTAGTGTTTTGTTGTCTTGTCTGAATTCTAATATTTAAAAACTACAAATAAATGAATGCATAAATGCATCATCAAAAAAGCCTATAAAAATATTTGGTACCACTTAAATTTCAGGTCCCATAATTTCATGGTAAATAGGTGGTAATTACAAAGTAATATATTTGAAATTTCTTAGAAATTACCTACAAATTACTTTTAAATTACCCCCAGATTTCATGGTTAATTATGTGATAATTAGTGAGTACCAATTCCATGTAGTTGGCTGTGATTACAAGTAACATATTTGAAATTTATCTGAATTTATCCACAAATTACCCCCAAAATTCACAAGCGTCATTTTCATGCAAATAGTAGTGATACTTGATAATTATCACATGTTTACAGTGACATCTCGGGGGAATTTGTGGGTAAATTCAAAGACATTTCAAATATGTTACTTGGTAATTACCATCCACTGCATGAAAATTTGCTCATCATCACATAATTAACTATTAAATTTGTGGGTAATTTCTAAGAAATGTTAATTATATTAGTTGGTAATTATTGGATCTTGAAATTAAAGAGTTACTAAATATTACACTAATACTTCTGTCACATTATTATCTTGTTTTGGGTGGAATTGTTCTCATACTTAATGTCCTTCTCGTGTAAATCACCGTATTTCTCTGTTATGCTCCTCTCCTCTTACTCAGCCAATTAACTTTCTAATCTGTTTAAACTGAATGAAGCTCTGTCTGAAGCTGGCGGACGTCATCAGTCACGTGACTCTGGCGCGCTCACAGATGTCACCGCTCATCAAAAGAGAAACGGTCGCATCATGCTCCGTCAGGAAAAAACATCAACCAGCAAACAGATGATTCAGCTCAGTCGTTTGTCAAACAGGATGAAAAAGTTGTTTTTGTTGCTTCTCTTCTGTGACGTTTCATCAGCAGGTAAAATCACAGTTTCAATATTTGAGCTCTTTGTATTTTGCTCACACTCATTTAGTTTCACTTTTGCCTTGACTGGATAAAACAGCGCTATTTAACTGAATTATACCGAATACATGATATTTATGATGAGTGTGATGATGATGTATATTTATACTGAATGTATAAACCTTGTTTCTCCTGCAGTGAAACACTCCTTTGAGTTTTTCCTCTCTGCATCTTCTGGAATCCCAAACGTCCCAGAGTTTGTGGGAGCTGCAGAGGTTGATGGATTCTGGTGGGTTACTGCAACATCACCAGAGCCGCAGTCGAGCCGAAACAGGACTGGATGAAGAAATTATTAGAAGGAGATCCTCGGCAATTGGAGTGGTACAATCAAGAGTGTTTTGAGCATCAAGCGCCCTTCTTCAAAGCCATGATTAATGATTTCGAGCAGCGCTCCGACCAAAATGGAGGTAAAGCGTGCGTGTGTGTGTGTGTGAGTGTGTGTGTGTGCATAAGGGGTTTTTACCATGTGGCACAAGCAGGCAATTGTCAGGGGCCTCGCCCACCAGTGTGGCCTCGCGAATTAGTCGCTACACACGCACACGCATCACGGGCTGCCGGAGGAGACACCGAAACAGCCTCGTGGAGACGGAAATGAACTTCTCACAGCAGAGAGAGGGGAGCGGGGGTGTGGGGGAAGAAGATAAGTCAGTATTTATCGCATATATCATATATATATATATATCTAGAAAAATTGTTGTTATTACATATTGATTATCCTGGTCGTTCACATTAATACAAAAACAGGATGACAACTTTCTCAGCACCTTCCAACTGTAACTGACTTCCAGGGTCCCTGCTGATTAAAGGTCATCATCATCAATTTATTTTATATTTATTTATACATATGCATATAGTGTATGCATTCAGTACAAAAGCATTAAAAGTAACATTACTTAAATTTTACTTAAATTGTGAAATATTACTCAATTGAGAATAACATTTAATAATTGGACCATAGTTATTAATGCATGAATGTGTTCATCAGTTTAATGTTGCAGCTGGTAAATGTAGAGCAGATTTTAACTTTGTCATACATTATATTCATGGGCAGTTTAATGATACACCATCATCATTTATTTGTTGTTTATATTTTGGATTGTTGATCTCAATGTACAAAGTAGAGTCGAAGTATAAAGCAGCAGAAACTGAAAACTGTCAAGTAAAGTACAAGTACCTCAATGTTGTTTTACTTCATTGTAGTTTTTCAGAACAGTACTTTATTAAATGTATTTAATTACATCATATCACTGCTGAATACTAATACGTTGAATAGTTTAGTAGATGAGATCAGACAACAGTTCAAAGTTTGGGCCATTTAGTTCTGTGAATTTGTTAAATGAAAAGAGCTGCCTCCTTTTGTTCACTAGCTGGGCCCATATTGGAAGAAGGAGACAGGGGATGTCTTGCTGCCCCATACGTAACAGCATGACACAACCTGAGGGACAGTCACTGACCTAGATACACACACACACGCACACGCATTTAGATTGTTTGTGCTTATTTCACTATGTACCATTTTTAAGATCTTTCCAGGGGAGATTTTATCTGTACATCATTGTTAACAGCAGACTCTGTTCCTGTCTCTCTCTCAGGTGTCCATGTTTTACAGGAGGTGACTGGCTGTGAGTGGGATGATGAGACTGAAGAGGTTAAAGGTTTTATGCAGTTTGGTTATAATGGAGAAGACTTCATATCATTGGACCTGGAGACATCGACATGGACCGCTCTGAAACCACAGGCTGTCCAAATCAAACAGATATGGGATACTGACAAAGCTGAAATAAAATACAATGTGAATTACCTCACTCAGGTTTTACCTGAGTTGCTTGTATTTGGAGTTTGGCAGCAGCTTTCTGCAGAGAAACAGGTAGAGTCACATGACCTGATGTTGTTTCATGACACAACAATGTTCATATAACCTGCTCAGACTGAACTGTCATTGTATCATCACTCCAATCAGTCTGACATGACCTTCTTTTCAGCTGTTTTCTGTGGTGGTAAGGTTTGATTTAGGCTGAACCAATCAGTAGCGACAGATATTTTTGGGAGCTCTGACATTATGTTCCATCAAAGCTGAGACTGTGACAGTCAGTGTACAGTTAGCAGGAGTTAAAGGACAGTTCACCCCAAAATCAAAAATACATATTTTACAGATATCGGCTGGTAATATCTGCCTTCTCTGCAATATAGCAGCTTGTGGCGCTTAAAATGCCAGAAAAATACATTTGAAAAATTTAAAACCACTGTCTCTTTACAGAAATCATGACTTGGTTCTCAAGATAATCCACAGACCTTGTTGTGAACAGTTTCATGTAGAAACTACTTTCTTCTCAATAGAAAGAAAGTAGTTCTCGCAAATTTTTCTGCAGAAAGAGTCTACTCTGTGTTTGTCTCCAGTTTTTCCTTTGTTTTACCTCCAGCTAACACCGTGACATGATCATGACGTCGGCCCTAAAAAGCTCTATAGAAATGGTTCTACTGAACATTGACACTGATGAACTACTTTGCTGTGAAGCATAAAAACAGGCTGATCTTTCTTCTCTGACTGCAGTGAGTTTGTTTAGTGGTGGTGTAGTTCCCTTCACTGTCTATAGACACACAGTGTGGATGTTGTGTAGCAAATGTCTTGTTATGTAGTGCTGTCATGTGTTCTTATATGATGGGTGTATGGACCTGTACATGAAGTGCTCTCTCTCTCTCTCTCTCTCTTCTCTCTCTCTCTCTCTCTCTCTCTCTCTCCCTCTCTCTCTCTCTCTCTCTCTATCTCTCTCTCTGTGTCTCTGTGTCTCTGCAGAGCATCCCTCAGTGTCTCTCCTCCAGAAGACTCCCTCCTCTCCAGTCAGCTGTCACGTCACAGGTTTCTACCCTGACAGATCCTCACTGTTCTGGAGGAAAGATGGAGAGGAGATTCATGAGGACGTGGACCACGGAGAGATCCTCCCCAACCATGATGGAACCTTCCAGATGAGTGTTGACCTGAACCTTTCATCAGTCACACCTGAAGACTGGAGGAGGTACGACTGTGTGTTTCAGCTCTCTGGTGTGAAGGACGACATCGTCACCAGACTGGACAAAGACGTGATCAGGACCAACTGGGGTAAGAACATGAACAGTATAAACAGTTGCCGATGCTTCCAGGTTTGAAATGTGAAGCCAGTGTAAAAGTGCCTTAAACCTGCATTCTTTTTATTGGGCAGCAGGCGGCAATTCCACTTGCGTGGAGTCTATGAAAAATGACCCTACTTCTCACCTGATGTATGAGCTCAAACAGTTTCCTAATGAGTTTATGGTCACTAGTTTCAAGTCTCCTTCAGTACAGTATGATGTTCATTTTGTAAATTATAGTCCCATGTAGAGTGAAATAGACCATAAAGCAGTGATTGACCACCATGTGATTAACAAGTCACCACAACATATTTTCATGTTCTCAGTCGGGCTGCCCTCTTATAGTCAAAGATTCAAATCATCAGTCGGAGCCCCTGTAGTCGACTGAGATTCGCCAAATCCACCAGACTCCCTTGTAAAATATCATCATTGTCGGCTTCATTCAAACACAACAGAAACAAAATCACACTCACCAAAAACATCTTACATCGTCTTTTCACCAACTTGGGTTTGGTTGAAATATACCCTTAAAGGCAGGGTTGTTTTCCGTAATAACCTTTCAGTATGTTGTGAATCAAGTCTGAGACAGAACGAGACTTCTGCACCTCCTCTTGGCTCTTTAGGTAAACTTCACACAGGTCACAATAAACAATATGTAAACATGTTTATTGTGATGTGAGCATAATAAATATGAGTGAAATGTGAGTATTTTGTTGTCCTTGAATTGAAGACTTGACATGCGCTACCTTTTCAATTTATTGTAAAAATAAGAATTACAAGAGGGACTAGCAGCTTTGCTGCCCGGAATGGATGGATGGATGGATGGATGAACTTCTGTTCAAACCTGCACTCTTATTTGTTTTCTTGTTGTTTTTTTCTTCATCAGAGAAGCCCAGTAACGTGACCCTCCCTGTCACTGCTGCACTGGTTGTCCTTGCTCTCGTCCTCATCGCTGTCACTGGATTTGTTTACAAAAGAAACAAAGGTGAGAGAGAAAAATGTGAGGATTTCAATGTGTTGATTTTGGTCTTTGAGTTGATGCTTTTATCCAGGTTGCAAAATTGAAACAAGCATGATGTCAGTGCCACTTTGCTAGAAAGTGAGAATTTTGTTGTAGTTGTAGACGCTTGGGGGGTGGAGTCACAGGGGTCAAAACTCAGTATTACTGGGCATTATATTCACTATGGGCACTGTTATATTCTCTGAATTTATAGCAGGGCTCAGTGTGCCTTTTTACTGACTGTTTTGTCTGACGCTAGTGAAAAAGTCGTGTGCATTGTGGAGCTTTACAGAGTGTGGAGCAGAGTGATAGAGCTGCTGCTCACAGCTGGTATATATTCTGGTTTTTACAACTGTAACTGAAATTATTTGTCTTTTGTTTTCATTTCAGCCAAACACAGTCCACCTTGTAAGTAAAACTTACTTTGATTCTGTTTCAACTGATGTGACACACACTTTCTTCTGTTTCACATTTTTATACAGATGAACCTTTTCAAGACTCTTTCCTGAGATGAGTGAACTTTACACAGTTTGTTTCTGATCTCACAGCTCCTGACACCGGCTCTGAACTCACTTACATAGTGAATCCAGACCTGACTGACAAACGATGAAGTTTTCTCAAATGGGATCAAAAAAATAAAAACTTTGATACATGTCACATTATAGTATAGTACAGTATAGCCCCAATGAACTAAAACAAACTAAAAGATTGTGTCCAGCAACCGAATGAAGATGATTTATGCTCTCAGGGCTTTTTACTAACAAGTATCTGATACTAACTCTAACTTAGAGGAGGAAAACTGGACTAATCTTCAAGAACAGAGAAACAGCCAGGAGGTGGATTATCTTACTGACAAGCAGCGAGCAGTTAGCCTGTCCCTCGGACAAGGCCTCACCAGCACTGGTATCTTCTCACATGAGTAATGAAACATTTATGAATATTATATTCAATTACTGCCTGATTCTGCCAGTAGAGCCATATGCATCTTACAGCCTAGACCTTTGAATGAGTGTTGTTTTGTTGTTCCATGTTGTTTTCTTCATTGAGACAGGTCAGGGGACCTCATGATGGAAAAGTTTCTCATAGCACAGGGGTCACTAATTAGTAGGTCTTGATAAGACCAGTGGAACCTGATAGAAAGTGATGGTGGTTGGCAGTGGCGAACCGTGAGCACTACAGCTGGGCCTTCACCTCAGCCCTCACTGCCGAGAAAAGAAATCATCGCGGAAAAAAAGAAACAGTACGATGAATTGAAAGCGTTTAACAACTGCAATCCTTTAATTAACGATGACAAGGATGTAAACAAATAGACCATAACATCAATAACATTCTCCGCAACAAGAAACATTCTCAACAGTAACTCTAACCAACAAACTCTAAACTCCAAACTCTAAAAAACAAAAATCCAACCACACACTTCTGATAAGTTTGATAAGTTTACATATTGAATTAAAGGCAAAGGAATTAAAGGCGCAAATTGCGCTGGAAATTTTACAGACAACCTCCGCAATAAATACAAATTACTGAATGTCCACTTGGCCCGATTTAATCACTTGAAATAGTAATCAAGGTGGCTTGTAACATAGGCCTACCTTACATGAAAACGAAATCCATTCGTCGGTCTTTCTTTGTGAAGTGGGAGATGGCAGCGTCATAAAGTTTGTCCTTTGACTTGAGCTCCAAAAGAAGTCCTTTTTCTATGGACATCAGTGCCAAAGCTCCCAGGCGATCCTGTCCAGTACTGTTTCTGGCGTGCGTCTTGATGCGCTTCAGAGCCGAGAAAGGCCGCTCCACAGAGGAAGTGGACACGGGAATGGTCAGCACCAGACAGGTGAGATGATACAGCTGCGGCATGCTCTCAGTCAGCTCTTTAAGTGTCAGAAAGTGCAGCAGGTCTGATGGGCTCCTTCCCTCCACGTTTGCCATGTTGTACATGACTGTCAGTTCAGTCTTGAGCCTGGGGAGGTCAAAGTGCAGCCCGTAGTTTTCAGCGAGGCTCTGAAACTCAGAGCTGGGGAAGTTTTCCCTGTATGAGGCAAACTTCTTGGGGTCCAGAAGGGCAAGGAACATCAGTTTTTCATGATCCTTGAACCTGTTCCTCAGCTGAGTGAGAATGTTGTCCAGGATTTCACTGTGCAGCTGCTGGTAGGCTGTGCGCACGTCTCCAACTCTCCGTGCCCTGCGCCCGCTGGGAGCCCCGACTTTGCGCACCGTGTCCTCATAGATGGAGTCAAATTTGGCCTTTTCTCTCTCTGTGGTGCTGCAAAAGTCATCAGTGCTGGACAAACAGAACTGCATGTCATACTCCTTATTCTGCAAGATCCCAAAGAGCACGTCGGAGTAGGCAAACACTGAGTTGAATGTGACGAGGAGAAAGCAGAACTCGAAGCCCGTCAGCAGTGCCATGTATCCATCAGCGCTGTGCACAGCATCATCATCAAAATCATTGTGGTTGTCCACAATGAATTCAAAGAGCTCCAAGAGTTCTTCTCTCCGCTCATACACAGTGCAAACCAAACGTGATGAAAAGTTCCACCGTGTTGGAGTCACTCTGGGCAGTCTCCGCTGACATATTTCATCCAGGAGTTTCGTGCGTTTGGCTGACTTTGAGAAAAAGGCTGCGAGGCCACTGAGGTGTGAGAAAAAAATTTTGCACTTTTTGATTTTAGCAGCACTTTGAGACATGACGAGGTTCAGAGAGTGCGCATAACAGTGAACGAAGAGAGCTTGTGGTATTTTTTCCTTTATTTTGGCTTGGACCCCATTCAGTCCAGAGGCCATGACTGCAGCTCCATCGTAACACTGGGCAATGACCTTATTGGTGCAGGCACAGTCCTCCAGAAACTCCAAAACTTGTCCAGCTATGGCTTCTGCGTGCTTATCACCACTGACATCACCAAACTGGAAAAAGCGCTCCTTCACACCACCGTCAGTGGTGTAACGCAGGACATATGACATCTGAGCGGTGTTACTTACGTCAGTTGTCTCGTCTACCATAACGGAGACAAAAGGCGTGTTCCTCACCTCCTCCCTCATTGCCTCGGTCATTACCTCCGCCACAGACTGAATCAGGTCATTCTGAATTTTGCTGGAGGTGCCGATGAAAACAGTGGCCGAATCCAGATGACAGCGCAGAGGGCTGTCATACTCCGCCAGAAACTCCAGTAACTCCAAGTAGTTCCCCTTGTTTTCAGAATCTTTACTTTCATCATGTCCTTGAAATGCCAGCTCTTGCTTTCCAAGAAATGTCACGACGTTGATGAGACGTTTCAGGATCTCTCTGTTCTGCCTGACCTTGTTGTTGTGGGCCGTAGTATGATTACGGCGCTGCTCATCTAGCTGAAGATCAACTCTTGTGTCCCCAAAAGTTTTCAAACTGACCGTCGCTTGCAGGTGTGCCGCAGAATCTTGATGTCGGTGGGCTGACTTTGTCAGATTTGTAAGGCTCACAAATCCGCCGCTGACCCAGGTGGATGACCTGTCAGTTGTAAAAAGTAAACAACTCCAGCAGTACAGTCTGTTTGTTTTCTTACAGCCCGTCATCCATGGATATCGCTGATAATTTTCGGTCTTGAAATGCTTTTCCACTTTCTTAACCTTTTCTTTTAATTCCAGTTCTGGAGTTGGTCTTCCGTTTTTTATTATTTGAAGTTTTTCTGTGAAAGGCCGCCTTGAAAAAGGCGATGCTAACAAGCTAGCCACAACTTCGCTCTCGTCTTCTTCTGCCATTTAATTGTCTCTCACCGCTCTCACCACTCTGCCCGCTGTTCGGACTTCACGAAGGCCTACGATCTTTTGTTTTTGTCCCGCCCACTTAAAATCAAACCGTGATTGGTCAATTTTCCCATCACTCTCCAAACCAACACACATAGCTTGGCCTTCCCCGGGATTCATGAAGTCCTAACCAATTAATGAGCCAGCTAACCGGGCTTTGATAGAGACGGACGATTCTGATTGGATAACATGTTTCAGGACAGTAACCCTTTCATTGCTGATGTGAACTTGACAGTAAACTTAACTTTAGAACATAGCTGATGTATTAAATGTATTGTATGAAATTAAATGAGATAGTTTATATATATATAATTTAATACTCATATTTTTTGGTCCAGATTTTTTTAAGGCCTTCTCTGAAGGCGTAGAAGGCCCTGAAGGTTCCCCTCTGGTGGTTGGACTCCTGAACAGTCCAGGACGTTCACATGAAGCTGCCTATCAAGCCAGTTGGCTCAGCCAGTTTAGTTGAGCCTGAGCAGATACAATGTGGGGTATCTGCTACTTGTTTGGGTGAGTGAAGGATTTAAAGGCAGCTTAAAGGTCACTTAGGTTGGGTTAGATTCATGTTGGGAGGCTCAGTAAATCATTTAACGTGAAAACTGGGCTTCCATAGGAATGCTCACCCAACAAACATTTGACTTTCAGTGTTGGGGGGAACATTACTTTTAAAGTAAGTAGTTACATTACAAGAATAATGCCACTCAAACAAAAGTCTGGGTCGTGGCAGGAGGTGGTGTGGCGCCTCAGCACCCTCTATTGTCCAGCCACCACTGTCCGTTCCTCTGATGGGGAAATTTTTTCAATAAATCCACCTCGAGACTCAAGTTTAGATACTCAGTGTCCTCTGTCTCAGATGAAAAAAGTCTTCCTCAGAGTTCAGGCGGTGGTACTTCTTGCAGAGATGAAAATGCAGTGATGTTGTCATGGTAACAAATTGCAGAGCTTTTGAAATGCATAAACTAACATGTGACATTGCTTGTTACAACAAAAAAAGTAGTCTGATTACTGTTAGGCATTACCCATTACAGTACTAGTGTAATAATAGGTACTAATGAACATAAATTAAAGTCTTGGTCTTTTTGTACTGATGTTTCACTTTTCAATAAAATTAGCGTGTTTTTAAAAGTTTTGCTCTCTTGTAAGTCCTTAAACTCATCTGTGACTACAGTTGCTGTAATATATCACCTGAGCGTTCAGTATTCTCACAGAGGTGGTAGATGAGAAGATTGATATCAGTGTCAACTCTGAGCAGAGTCAACTGACAAGGTTAGCTTAGCTTAGCATGAATACTGGAGAAAACACTGAGAAAACAGCGAGGCAGTGCAAAAATACACTGCCAGTGATCATCTTACCTGCCTGCATGTGAAAATACCACAGCATCCATTAGTTTGTATTTATTGTCAATGGAACAGGCAGCCTCAGTCCTCTTTGAATATGACCTGATGGACCCTGGATCTTTATAAGATCACATCTGGAGAATATGCTCTATAATTGAATTATATTTCTTTATTTGTCTGTTTGATCTGTTTGATTTTGTATCGTACATGTCTGTTATGTTAGTCTTTTGTTGTCTTGTCTGAATTTGAATGTTTAAAAACTACAAATAAATGAAGAAAAAAGCTAAAATGAAGAAAAACTGAAGAGAAGATGTTGGAGGTAATATGCATGCATGAGGTTTCTCCCATTAAACCTCTGAGAACATCAGGTGTTTGATGTAGTTGTTGCACGCAGCAGTAATAATTAAGACAAATCTACTTAATACTTAAGTTCAAAAGTGCCGTGCTCATTTAGCTGTTATTGTGCAATATATTACTGTAAAATAATTAATGACTGCATTGTCAAAAAAGCCTACAAAAATATTTGGTAACACTTAAATTTCCAGGTCCAATAATTTCATGGTAAATAGGTGGCAATTACAAAGTAATATATTTGAAATTTCTTAGAAATTACTTCTAAATTACCCCCAGATTTCATGGTAAGTATGTGATGATTCACAAGTGTCGTTTTCATTCAAGTAGTAGTGGTACTTACTAATTTTATCTCATGTTTACCATGAAATTTGGGGTAAATTTGCAGTTAATTTCAAAGAAAGTTCAATATGTGAAATGAGATTTACCACCCACTTCACTTTTGCAAATGATCAAATACTCACCATAGAAATTGGGGGTAATTAGCAGATAAATTTGGATAAATATCAAATATGTTATTGTGTAATTACCACTAACTACATGGAAACTGAAGAGTTACTAAATTTTTTTGCTGACATGAAATAATAATAATGTATGTTGATGTAGTTTAACTTCATGAGTGACATTTATGCAACATGAGTCACAGTGTGATGTGTTTGGAGAATATTTATTAAATCTATTCTTACACTCATACTTCTGTCACATTATGATCTTGTTCTGGGTGGAACTGTTCTCATACTTGATATGTCTTCCTCGTGTAAATCGCCATATTTCTCTGTTATTCTCTGTCTGAAGCTGACGGACGTCATCATTCACGTGACTCTGGTGCGCTCTCAGATGTCACCTTATAAAACGAGAAAATAGCCGCATCAACCTCCGTTAACCCTCCCCTGCCCCCGGGCCTTCCTGAACCCAAGGTCCGACTTTGTTATAAAAAAAAAATCAATGATCCCTCCCACTCTTACGACCAAAGGTCCGGGTTTGTAAAAAAAAAAAAAAAATCCCTCCCACAGCCCCACCCCGGGGGTCTCTGTGACCCAAGGTTTGAGTTTGTAAAAAAAAGATCCCTCCCACAGCCCCGCCCCGGGGGTCTCTCTGACCAAGGTCCGAGTTTGTTTTTGTTTTTTTTAAAAAAAAGTAACAATCCCTCTCGCAGCCGCACCTCGGGTCTCTCTGACCCAAGGTTTGAGTTTGTAAAAAAAAAAAGAAAAATAACGATCCCTCTCGTATTTTACTTTTGATATCAACAAATACTGTCTTAGAGATAATTTAGGCCACAGGACTGAACTTTGAGACTTACCGTCTCTGACACAGCTACAATATCATTAAATTTAAGGAAAAATAAATGAAAGAACTTACTTTTGGTCTTCCCATGACTTTCAGAAGACCCAAATGATGTCACTTCCTGCAGAACATGTCAGTGGTGGAATGTTCCAAAATGTTCAGAGGGGGGAATGTGTTTGGGTAACAGCAATGAGTGAAAACCTGGGGACTGGACTAAAATGTGAATTTTAACCAAAATATAATGAAGTTTTTATAACAGTTTTGTTTTTTAAGTGTAGATAGAATATGAAGTCACACTTGTATGCAAAAAAAAAAAAAAAAAAAAAAACGATTTTAGAAGAATTTTATTCATTATTCATTGTGGTAAAATATAGCATTTGGCTGTGGGGACAGGAAACAAAGGCTATGTATCAGTGCTTTGGATGCCTTTTTTATGATTCTTAAAAATTATATATCTTTAATTTTTACAATGATTCATGTGTATAGTGCTTTGTTTGATAATAGAATGTATTTTGTATTATTTTATTACTTTTTATACATTTAATATGCTGGGGACGGAAATGCACTCTTTTGGCGGAATTGCCCAAATATGTTTATTTCAGCTGTAAAGTTCAGCATTTTAGAACGGTTGTGAACGGGACCGGGTTCTTTTGGCAACCAGCTCGCGCCGCCCCCTGCTGGATTTCGGTGAAAATACAGCGTTACTGCACTTCTGCATTGGCTTCATTTTTCAGAAGCTCCGTCCACTTCTACATACAGTCTATGGTCACAGTACAGTCATCACAGCAGTTGTAGATGTCAGTGTGAATCCTGTGTCAGTGCATTCCGATCCAGACGTCACCGCCCCTCTGCCAGAATGGAAACACTCCCATCTCACCCCGTGAAGAGAAAACATCGAACAGAACAGCTGATTCACTTCAGTCTTTAACCAGCACGTCTTTATCAAAACAAGATGAAAAAGTTATTTTTGTTTCTTCTCCTCTGTCACGTTTCATCAGCAGGTAAGATCACAGTTTAAATCTTTAAGATCTTTGTATTTTGCTCCTGAAGCTCAGAGACACACTGATTTCGTTTACTTTCACTTTTAGCTTAACTTAATAAAACTGTGTTTTAACTGAATTATTCTGAAAACATCATATTTATGATGTAGCCTATTCAGTATGTATGTTTAGAGCATCAGATGAGAAGCTCAAGCCTCCTCTTCTCTCTCTGCTCGGCTGAAATACACGGACGCATCGCTCTTTATAATGAGAGCTGCTAAATAAAGGAAACCTGAACAGGAATCTCAGGCGCAGGGACACAAATCAGGCAGACATTTTATTTCCTGCATTTTGGGTGAACTTTTTTGTGTTTTTTATGCTTCAGTTTCAAAGTCCTCTGCTTGTCTCAACATGAATGTAAAGGAGATAAAGAGTCAGTGAGAGTAAAGCACAGCTGCATCAATTATATTAAAGATTCAAACATCAGATCATAAACACTGAACAAAATGTTTGTTCTGGGTCACTCTGCTCTTTTACTTGCTCCAGGTCAGACAGACCACCATAGGTGACAGAAAATACATCTGTGGAAATGAGGACAAGACAAACTGTGCAGTTTTCCACAGACAGGACTGATCTACTCCTGGTCTGTCTCACATTTAGATCTGTATTTTATTTTCCAATAAGGGACAATCCTGTATCATACAGGACAGGTGGCAACTCCAGTTATAAACAACTGAGTCTGCAACCACACAGGCATCATGCTCCTCATCTCTTGGTCTATTTTTTCTCTCTACGCGGCCCTCCAACAGGTAAAAACTCCACAGAACTGTGTAAAAATGAGCACAATCTGTTTGAATATTATTAAAACAAATACCTCATTGTACCCTAGACATTGTGATACAGCAGAGTAATGTTGTGCCTGAAAAAGATCCTATAAGTCATTATAATAAGGAACTTTTTCAAAATAATGAAAGACTTAACAAAAAGTGACTTACATCCTCAGTCATCACTCTGAGATCAGCGAGTCTGGGGGAAGTCGAAACATTTCTTATATTTTCCATCATAACCCACTCAGACTACTTGAAATACACCAGTCAACTTTTGATATGAGAACATATATATGTGCACTAATGAATAATACAGTTGATATGTTTTCACCAATAAAGACAAGACTGTAGCCTGATATTACAGTTTTTACAGTGGTTGTGAGCAGCTGTAACTCTGGAAAAATCAGTCATATTAACTCAGTGTATCACAAATAAAAGCAGAGTAATCACATTACTGCTGTAGTATCTAATAGTGTTACTGTTACTGTTCAGGCTAATTATGGATTTGTATCCATTTCAAATTGATCTGTCATGGATTATGTTTTATCTGGATTTGGTTAAAATAAAAAAGCTCTCCCAAATATTTTCAAATTTTGTTTTATTTTTTCCCTGAAAATAATATTCTTTAAGTATATATGTAAAACTGGTTTTCAGCAATTTCAGTATTTAATATCTGTCTTGAATTTGGATGACTTAAGTTTTTACTTTTTCTAGCTTATTCATAATGATGTGAGACAGCTGTTGAAGAAATTTATAGTTTACCCACCTTTTTTTTTTTTTTTTTTAACCACCACAGCCCTGATGATCAGTGTGATGATGATGATGTGTGTATATTTATACTGAATGTATAAACCTTGTTTGTCCTGCAGTGAAACACTCCTTGAAGTATTTCCTAACCGGATCTCCTGGAATCCCAAATGTCCCAGAGTTTATGGGAGCTGCAGAGGTTGATGGAATTCTGGTGTTTTACTGTGACACCAACAAAAAGACAATTGAACCAAAACAGGACTGGATGAAGAAGTACTTCTTAGGAAATCCTGAGCTAGTTGGAGCGGTACAAATACGAGTGTTTTACAGATGAGCCAAACTTCTTCAAAGCCACGATTAATGATTTGAAGCAGCTCTTCAACCAAACTGGAGGTAAGTATGTGCTGTGTTATTTTCACTGTGCAGCCACGATAGTGGACATTGGATGTGTGTGTGCACCATCATGACAAAATGTGGTCCTGGAGACACAAACTACCACAGAAGATGTTCTCAGTATTTTTCCAGGTGTTTATGTCTGTGGACACTGGACAGGTTTTGTGTCACAAACTGTGACAAGAGGTCAGTCATGAAGCTTCACACGTGTGTAGCTGGGATCAAAATGAGGTTGAGTTTGAAGATGAGTTGGTCTGAGCAGGAGAGCTGGAAGTCTGGAGGTATGAATCATAGTAGTGCTGTCAAAACTGGACAAATATGATGCTAGAATATTCCCTCTATCACCTCTTCTCACCTTTAAAGGATAACTTCAGTATTTTTCAACCTGGACCCTATTTCCCCATGTGTATGTGTGTGTACGATTGATAGGCACAACTCGTTTTAAAATTGGTTCAGTATTGAGGGAGGCGGATGCAGCCGGCAGCCGCGAAACGAGTTGTAACGGTAGATATCGGGGCAAATTAGTCCGTAAAAGTTTGTGCATTAAACATGTTTTTTCTCGCCACAGTCCAGATCACATCACCAGTGTAATCTCTGTCAACAGCATGCAAAGCGTCTCTCTTACCGTTGACTCTGTGAGGACATCTCGTGGGATCTTTGCTTGTTGAAGACTGTCTTCGTTGCAGTGAGTGGGACAGCTGTTTTCTTGAGGTGTGTTTGGTGAAGTGTTTCGGGATTGGATGTCTTCTCTTCTTGGGCTGGCAGGAGTCATCTTGGGAAAAGTGTGCACTGCAGACCCGATGGTCTGCAAGGTGCAGTGTCTGGACAGGAGCGTTAGCATCCAATTGTAGCACAATTAGCCACAACTTCAGCATGTTGCTGTCCGACAAAGTCAGTCTATGAAAGCTCTACAGGGTGTTGCGCGACATCCTGTTCTTGCACTTCGGCGAAGCAAAAACACGAACCATTGTTTTTAATAGTTGCAGTAAAACTTTCAACTGAACTCCAGGACAGCTAACTCCGCTCTGACCGGCTCTCAGCATGGCTGTTTTTCTTCCGGCAACAAACAAGATCCCACAAGATGTCGTCACACACAGCAAGCGGTAAGTGAAGCATCTGTTGACAGAGATTACACTGGCGATCTGATCCGATCTGTGGTGAAAAAAAGCACGTTTAATGCACAAACTTTTACAGACGAATTTGCCCCGATATCTACCGTTATAACTCGTTTTCGCGGCTGCCGGCTGCATCCGCCTCCCTCAATACTGAACCAATTTTAAAACGAGTTGTACCTATCAATCATACACACACATACACATGGGGAAATAGGGCCCAGGTTGAAAAATACCAAAGTTATCCTTTAAGAAGCAGGTGTGCCCTGAGTGTAAGTGTTGGCAGCATGATAACAGATTTACCAGGAGGAAACAAAGAAAAAAGATTTTCAAGCGATTTGAGGTTCGAGAAGTGAGAGCGCGAGAGTGAGTGCGCACTATATGGAGTCAACAGGACGTCTCCAAAGCAGCTTCATGAGTAAATAGATTATTTTACCCTCACACCTGTTAAAAGGTAATACAATAAATGAGCTGTAAATGTCATGCAGAGATGTAGCTGGTTATGTTTTACACTGAAACATCTTGTAATGAGATTATATACTATAGTTCATTATTATCATCAACATGATGCAGCTCCACTGGCTGAAGATCCTGAAGAAGTAACTGGTCATCTCTTTTTGAAGCAGCAGATTGTTGTCCTGGTCTGTTCTCATGCGATATTTGTCTAACTTGCACACAACTTTGTCATCATGAGACTCCACATTTTTGCCCCCTACCAACCAAAATCTGAAGTAGTTTCAAACAGGGCATTTTAGATTCCTCAAAGTACAAATCACTCTCACTTTTTTACCATTTGGATATAATTTTGAATTTAGAAGATTTGTTGTAAATCAAAGTCATAGCGCCACCTGGCTGAGAGAGACTAAACTGACTCACTGGATGTGCATACCCAGTATGCCTTGCAGGAAGACCCGCCCCAACTCTGCTTTGACTGACGACACCCTCCCAGTTTGTTTGTTCCAGGCTTCTGATAAACCCTGATTGTTTGCTCACTATGATGACAGTAACTGGTGCTACAAACTAGTCATGACTGAGAGGAGATCGACTCAGCTACAGCAGCTCATGTTTTTGTTTCCCTGTTGATATGTGTTTCCCCTCATCTCAACCTCACCCTGACCTTATCTCTGACCTTATCCAGCAGGGGTTGTTGCAGCTACTGGAAGTGAATCATGATAGTTTCTCTACAGCCCAGCTACCTGTCTTCACCACCAGTACTGAAGACAAAAAACACACACACTGAGGCTCCTTTCAATGTAGTTTATTTTATCACATCGACATGTATTAAGACTATCTGTCCCACACAGTTTTTCACAAAGTGGTGAATCTCATCCCATCCATGTTTGTAATGAATGAGGCTTTTGAGGATACTGTCACCTGTTACCAGTTCACCTGTCGAATGCTCCACAAAGGTGTATGTTTTTTTAGGGTTACACAACTTTCACAGTCTTTTGTTGCTTTCCTGTCACAAATTTTTTTTTTAAACGTGTTGCAGGATCAAAAGTTTATCAGCTTGAACATTAAATATCTTGTCTTTTGACTGTATTCAATTGAATACTAGTCAAAATCATTTGAATATATTCCATTCTGTTTTTTTTAATTCACATTTTACATTATTATCCAACTTTTTTTTGGAATTGGGGCTTTAGTTCTCACTGTATTGTATTTTTTATTTATTTTTTTTTTTACCACAAGTCTAGATGTTTTTTTCTTTTTGTTATGATATTTTAAGTTATTGATTTTTAAGTTACTGTTTTACAAGCCCCCACCACACCTCCCTTTGTAGTGAAGCTTGGAATTCATTTGATAAATTACTTCTGAAGCTTCAAAGCCCCAAACAAGCTATCCAGGACAAGTCATTGTAGCTTTTAAACTGAAATATAAATTGGGTTTCATCACTCATTGACAGAAAAAGTTGAGTCATTATCTGCTCTTGAATCATGAGTACACCAAGACTGTGAGAAAAGCAGAACATCACACAATGTTTCATTTTTAAGATCTTCAGACTTCATCTGTACATCATTGTTAACAACAGTCTCTCTCTCTCTCTCTCTCTCTCTCTCTCATCTCTCTCTCTCTCTCTCTCTCTCTCAGGTGTCCATGTTTTACAGGAGATGTTTGGCTGTGAGTGGGATGATGAGACTGGAGAGGTTAAAGGTTTTATGCAGTTTGGTTATAATGGAGAAGACTTCATATCATTGGACATGAGGACATTGACATGGACCGCTCTGAAACCACAGGCTGAACAAATCAAACAGAGATGGGATACTGACAAAACTAGATCAAAATGCAATGAGAATTTCCTCATTCACATTTTCCCTGAGTGGCTGAAGAAGTATTTGGAGTTTGGCAACAGCTCTCTGCAGAGAACAGGTAGAGTCACATGACCTGATGTTGTTTCATGACACAACAGTGTTCATAAAAACCTGCTCAGACTGAACTGTCCATTGTATCATCACTCCAATCAGTCTGACATGACCTTCTTTTCAGCTGTTTTCTGTGGTGGTAAGATTTGATTTAGGCCGAACCAATCAGTAGTGACTGATATTTTTGGGAGCTCTGACATTATGTTCCATCAAAGCTGAGACTGTGACAGTCAGTGTACAGTTAGCAGGAGTTAAAGGACAGTTCACCCCAAAATCAAAATACATATTTTCTCCCTGGCCTCTGTTATTGATCCATCGAGATTTTGATGGTATAACTGCAGAGTTTTGGAGATATCATCTGTCTTCTCTCCAATATAACAGCTTGTGGTGCTCAAAGAGCCAGAAAAATTCTTTTGAAAACTTCAAACCCAGAGTCTCTTTCCAGAAATTATGACCTGGTTACTCAAGATAATCCACAGACCTTGTTGTGAGCAGTTTCATGTCTAGTAGAAAGAAAGTAGTTCCTGCATGAAACTGTTCACAACAAGGTCTGTGGATTATCTGTAACCAGGTCATGATTTCTGGAAAGAGGTTGATAAACATGACAATTTTTGTGGGTGGAGCTTAGGTGGAGGCAAAACAATTTCCTGAACACATTAATTTACACCAGCTAGCAAGTTTTTTTTTTAATTATGCACGGTCACTCACTCTCCAGGACGCCAAGAGTCACTTGGAAAATTAACATTAACCAATGGGAGCAGACTGACTGATCCAAACACACTCACTCAGTGGATGGATGATATTTCTGCAACTGACATATGGTTGGATGAGTGGACAAATATATTGAAGACATATCAAAGATTACTGTTTGGTTTTTTTTATTGGTGATGTTTGTCATTTTATTTTGTTAATTTAATGGTGTGCAGAGTTTCAGGCGCTGCTCCGTCTCAGGATGCTGCTGTTGATCAGAGGACTGTGTGCTGAGCTGAGAGGATGAGTGAGAGTAAAACAGCCTGTAGAACCAGACTGTTTTCACATCTAACACCAGTGAATTAAGGATTTATTTCCACCAAACTACAGCTGGTGATTGTTAAAAGTGGGAAAGACTGGACAAGATGGCTTTGGTGATTTAATTATGTTTCTGTCTGTTGACTTTAAATGAAGTGTGTTTTACAGAGTTAATGAGGCAGTTAGAGCTCATCTGAGTTCAGTAAAAGAGAGAAACTTGAATTCACAAGGTGATCAGTTGTATTTTTCTGTTTAATAAGGTAATAGGCGTCACAGTATTTCCTTTCCTGACATCTTATCATGTGTAACCACTGTTGTCTTCGTCGTTTTTTTTTTTTTTCTTTTAACTGCCAGTGGCAGCTTGTATATGATAAAACTTAAATTCTGAGCCATTACTACTCTGATTCTGGTGCCCAACAACACAACAAGAGGACATTTTAGTTTGGTTATGTGGCCTACTACTCTGTGTTTATCTCCAGTTTTTCCTTTGTTTTACCTCCAGCTAACACCGTGACATGATCATTCAGGAGATCATTCATTCCCTCTGCTGTTTCCCTCCTGAACTCAGGTCTGGGGGTTAGATAGCAGCGATGGCACCCTGCTGTTATTACTGTTGATGATGAGGATGATGATGGTTGTGTTGGGTCTTGATGTGTTGGTGACTACGATGTGACATATGAAGTTGAAGTTGAAGTACTGACATGATCATGACGTCGGCCCTAAAAAGCTCTATAGAAATGGTTCTACTGAACATTGACACTGATGAACTACTTTGCTGTGAAGCATAAAAACAGGCTGATCTTTCTTCTCTGACTGCAGTGAGTTTGTTTAGTGGTGGTGTAGTTCCCTTCACTGTCTATAGACACACAGTGTGGATGTTGTGTAGCAAATGTCTTGTTATGTAGTGCTGTCATGTGTTCTTATATGATGGGTGTATGGACCTGTACATGAAGTGCTCTCTCTCTCTCTCTCTCTCTCTCTCTCTCTCCTCTCTCTCTCTCTCTCTCTCTCTCTCTCTCACTCTCTCTGAGCGCGAGCGTGAGGTGACCATGGAGTGAGTCTGAGCTGAGTGAGTTTTCTATCTTTGATCTCTTGCTGTCTATTTTTTGATTTAAATTATATATGTGTTGATTTTCTGAGTGTGTTAGTTGTCAGTTTAAGGTGGTTCAATTTGGTTTAGTTTGGTTTAGTTTGGTTTAGTTTGTTGGTGGTGTTGGTTGGCAGTCGGGCATTATGCCTGTTGTCAGCAGCCATGTGGATCTGGAGAAGCTGACGCGCCGGCATGCGGTTAAAATATTACCAAGTGTGGGCTGCTCAGTGGAGGAGGCCAGCTATGCTCTTGGAGAGGTTGTGGGCTTTGAAAATATTAAATCTGCCTCTCGTATGAACGGCGCTATTGTCATCTTTCTGAATGATGTGGCCAAGGTTGAGGAAGTTGTTGTGAGTGGTGTTGTGATTCGCGATACCTTTACACCTGTCCTCCTGCTGGTGAATCCAGCCAAAAAGATCGTGATTTCAAACGCACCTCCATTCATTAAAAATGAAGAATTGGCTAAGGAGCTGTCATGTTATGGACAGCTGGTATCTCCCATTAAAATGGTTCTACTGTACATGAAGTGCTCTCTCTCTCTCTCTCTCTCTCTCTCTCTCTGTCTCTCTCTCTCTCTCTCTCTCTCTCTCTCTGTCTCTGCAGAGCGTCCCTCAGTGTCTCTCCTCCAGAAGACTCCCTCCTCTCCAGTCAGCTGTCACGCTACAGGTTTCTACCCTGACAGATCCTCACTGTTCTGGAGGAAAGATGGAGAGGAGATTCATGAGGACGTGGACCACAGAGAGATCCTCCCCAACCATGATGGAACCTTCCAGATGAGTGTTGACCTGAACCTTTCATCAGTCACACCTGAAGACTGGAGGAGGTACGACTGTGTGTTTCATCTCTCTGGTGTGAAGGACGACATCGTCACCAGACTGGACAAAGCAGAGATCAGGACCAACAGCAGTAAGAACATAAACAGTATGAATAGCTGATGGGGCTTCCAGGTTTGAAATGTGAAGCCAATGTAGAAGTGCCTTAAACCTGCATTCTTTTTAATGGCCAGCAGGCGGCGACTCCACTGATTTCAAAAGAAGTCCACTTGCGTAGAGTCTATGGAAAATGATCATACATCTCACTTGGTGTATGAGTTCAAAGTTTCCTAATGAGTTTATGGTCACTAGTTTCAAGTCTCCTTCAGTACATATGTATGATGTTCATTTTGTAAATTGTGGTCCCATGTAAAAAGGTGGCTTGCCCCCTCTGGGTTGGAGGAGAGCTCCTGCCTCAAGTGCAGGAGTTCAAGTATCTTGGGGTCTTTGTCATTGAGTGAGGGAAGGATGGAGCATGAGATTAACAGATGGATCCGTGCAGCAGCAGCAGTAATGCGGTCGTTGTACCAGTCTGTCATGGTGAAGAAGGAGCTGAGCCGAAAGGCGAAGCTCTCGATTTACCGGTCAATCTACGTTCCTACCCTCACCTATGGTCATGAACTTTGGGTCATGACCGAAAGAACAAGATCTCGGATACAAGTGGCTGAAATGAGTTTCCTCCGCAGGGTGGCAGGGCGCTCCCTTAGAGATAGGGTGAGGAGCTCTGTCACTCTAGAGGAGCTCAGAGTAGAGCCACTGCTCCTCCACATCGAGAGGAGCCAGCTGAGGTGGCTCGGGCATCTATATCAGATGCCTCCTGGACGCCTTCCTGGGGAGGTGTTCCGGGCATGCCCCACCGGAGGAGGCCCTGGGGAAGACCCAGGACACGCTGGAAGGACTATGTCGCTCGGCTGGCCTGGGAACGCCTCGGGATCCCCCCGGAAGAGCTGGAGGAAGTGTCCAGGGAGAGGGAAGTCTGGGCATCCCTGCTTAGACTGCTGCCCCCGCGACCCGGCCCCGGATAAGCAGAAGAAGATGGATGGATGGTCCCATGTAGAGTGAAATTGACCATAAAGCAGGGTTTGCTTTAGGGCGGGGGGCAGCCTTGTGATTATTATGTCACCATGACATATTTTCATGTTCTCAGTCGGGCTGCCCCCTTATAGTCAAAGATTCAAATCATCAGTTGGAGCCCCTGTAGTCGACTGAGATGCTCCAAATTCACCAGACTCCCTTGTAAAATATCATCGTCAGCTTCATTCAGACTCGACAGAAACAAAATCACACACACCAGAAACATCTTACATCGTCTTTTCACCAACTCGGGTTTAGTTGAAATATACCCTTAAAGCCAGGATTGTTTTTTAATAACCTTTCAGTATGTTGTGAATCAAGTCTGAGACAGAACGAGACTTCTGCACCTCCTCTTGGCTCTTTAGGTAAACTTCACACAGGTCACATAATGTTCACAATAAACATTATACAAATGTTTATTGTGATGTGAGCCGAATAAATATGAGTGAAATGTGAGTATTTTGTCGTCCTTGACTTGAAGACTTGACATACGCTACCTTTTCAGGTTTTTGTAATAAAATAATAATAATAAGAAGAATAAGAGGGACTAGCCGTCTTGCTGCCCGGCCCCTAATAAACCAATTACTATAAATAATGGATGGATGGATGGATGGATGGATGGATGGATGGACTTCTGTTCAAACCTGCACTCTTATTTGTTTTGTTTTTGTTTTTCCTTCATCAGAGAAGCCCAGTAACGTGACCCTCCCTGTCACTGCTGTACTGGTTGTTCTTGCTCTCGTCCTCATCACTGTCACTGGATTCATCGTTTACAAAAGAAACAAAGGTGAGAGAGAAAAATGTGAGGATTTCAGTATGTTGATTTTGAGTTGATGCTTTTATCCAGGTTGTAAAATTGAAACAAGCATCAGTCGGGCCAGTTGTTTTGTCAGAGGGATAGTGATGGCAGTCAGATACCAATGCTCCAATATGTGCTTCATACTCGAAACTACATTTCCATTGAACCACTCCTTCAGTGCTTGCTTTGGTGTGGACAAAATCATGTGACCTATGACGTCTGAAGCAGCAACTGGTAAATTCCTTTGGTGAATCAGCGTGGTCAGATCAGAGTGGTTTGCTGTATCATGTACCGATTGTGACAGGTAGAGAAAGGTTTGAACTTTAAAAGGGCTTCCCTGCTAAAAACAGTATGCACTTAAAAAAATGCACACTGCGTGAGTTTTAGTAGTTATGCATTCATATTCATATTCTATGCTGCTACATAGTGTGAGTTATTATTCATAATGAAGATAATAATTTAGACTGACAAGGTGTATAATGTGAATGTGTGTTATGTATCACATATTGATTACATTGATCTGTTTAATTAGACTGCACCTTTCTTCACTTCGCCAATAAAGGTCTGGGCATTATATTCACTATGGGCACTGTTATATTCTCTGAATTTATAGTAGGGGTCAGTGTGCCTTTTTACCGACTGTTTTGTCTGACATTACAGAGCCACAGTTGAGGAGTGACTGGCTAAGTAGTAGTCCTTTGATTTTAAGCTATTAAAAGTTTTAAAACTAAAAGCACCAAAACAAACCCTGCAAGTAGCTCACTGCAACATTGTAAGCGCAAGTTTAAAATATGCAACTTAAGTGAAAAAGTCGTGTGCATTGTGGAGCTTTGCAGAGTGTGGAGCAGAGTGATAGAGCTGCTGTTCACAGTTGGTATATATTCTGGTTTTTACAACTGTAACTGAAATTAAAGTAAAAAAGTAAAGTAAAACTTACTTTGATTCTGTTTCAACCGATTGTGACACACTTTATTCTGTTTCACATTATCATACAGATGAACTTTTTCAGGACTGTTTCCTGAGATGAGTGAACTTTACACAGTTTGTTTCTGATCTCACAGCTCCCGACACCGACTGTGAACAGACTGAATCCAGTTGTGGTCGTCGCGCCTTAGTGCCCTCTTTTGGCCCTGAAGACTCACCTCAGCTGTTAAATGTATATAAAACCTGATTTTGATGAAAACATGAGGACCTCCATACGCTTGTCTCTCCTTTTCCACTTTGTACTTCCAGGTGAGATCTTATTTCAAATCTTTCCTTGAAACTCTTGCTGCAAGCAGTTTACCAGTAAACACAACAACAGTTCATCGCTGCCACCAGATTCATCGTTTACAAAAAGACGAAAGGTGAGAAAAATGGAAAAAAATTCAATTCTTTGATTTTAGTCTTTAAGTTGTTGCTTTTACTCAGTTTGCAAAATTGAAACAAGCATCAGTTCCCTGCAGTCCACAATCTGAGGCAACCATAAGAATCTGTGTGAGGTTCAGAGCCTGTGAGTCATGAAAACGTGACTTTAACATGAGAAGTGATAAGAAAAGAAATAAAGTTAGGACTAAACAGATGAGTAGAGTGGCTTTATTTTTTTCAGATTATGTTCACTCGGGATCATGTGATGAAAGATATTCTGGAATTTACAGCTGTAATTGAAATAATTTGTCTTTTGTTTTGATTTCAGACGAATCCCCTCCATCTTGTAAGGCGGTGGCGCTGCTCTGCTGGCGACCCGAACTCGTGCTGCTGCTTCTGCCTCTTGTCTTTTAATGTTTTTAATGTTTTTTTACTGTCATGCTTTTACAGGTCTGTGTTGTGTGACTGCAACAGTTGGATATGGACTAAAACATCATGGCGACTTTTGCACAAGGACTGCTTCTGGCGCTGTTTTATTTGGGAACTACTCTCAACATGTCAAACAATTCCTCGCACGGAAGCGAAGCTGCTGCTGTGTTACACTAGAGACGCTCTGCTTTCTCTCCGGTCCACAGGAATGACCCCACCTGTTGATCTCCCTGAGGAAAGTACAACCGGCAAGAAGCAGACAACGGAGGAGAGGCAGAAGAGGGGGCAGCAACTCCAACGGAGAGGGAACAGGCCACCGTTGCCCTGCATGATACTCAGCAATGTACAGTGTTCACTGAGACTTGGCTCCATTGGGATGTCCCGGACTCTCTCACTGAACTTGAGGGTTTCTCGCTCATACGAGCCGACAGAACTGAACTGTCGGGGAAGAACCGAGGGGGCGGAATCTGTTGAAAATGTCTGTTTGTGGATGACAGCTGGTGTAGGCACTGCACCATGAGGGAGACTGTATGCACAGCGGACGTGGTGCTGCTGTGTGTGTCACTGAGACCCTTCTATCTTCCGAGGGAGTTCGGGAATATTATAATCTGTGCAGTGTATGTTCCCCCCAGTGGAAATGCAGCTAGAGCCGCGACCCAAATAGCAGACTGTGTTCGCCAGCAGCAACTGCAACGACACCCGGAAGCCCCAGTCTTTATTCTGGGGGACTTAAACCACTGCAGACCGGAACCTTCACTCCCCGGATTTGAACAATATATAACTTGTGTCACGCAGGACAATAGAGTTTTAGATAAATGTTATGGTATGGTATGGCCTCCTCTATCAAATTCTGACTATAATACTGTCCAGTTAATCCCAGTCTACAAGACTGTCCTTAAACGGAGTAAGCCCACAAACCAAGACGGTGACTGTATGGGACAGAGACAGCATAGACACTTAAAGGAGCATTCCTCTGCGCAAATTGGGATATATTTCTTAATCTGGAAATTGATGTGGCCATGAAACAATAACAGCCTACATACAATTTTGTGTGGACAGTGTGGTCACCAAAAAGGACATTAGAGTTTATCCAACAATAAGCCTTGTATAACTAAGAGTGTGAAGGGCTGTATTAATAGGAAAAAGATAGCTTTTAGAATAATGGACAGAGCACTTTTCATGCTGGTTATTGTGAATTTATTATTCATCCTTGATGGGAGTCTTCTGGAGGAGAGACACTGAGGGATGCTCTGCAGAGACAGAGAGAGAGAGACAGAGAGGGGAGAGAAGAAGAAAGGGAGAGAGAAGAGAGAGAGTGGGAGAGAGAGAGAGAGAGGAGAGGAAAGAGAGAGAGAGGGAGCACTACATGTACAGGTCCATACACCCTTTATATAAGAACACATGACACTGGAGAAGTCAAAAAACATGACCCAAATAAATATTTTGTCACTGCCATTCATTGAGCCTCCACTGAAACTGTTTGGAGCTCCCCTGGGGGAGACAGTGTAAGTGCAAAGGGAACTCAACCAGATGCTAAGAGATGGCAGGAAGCATCATAAGGATATTTTAGAGCAGAATTTTATGACAATGGACTCTAAAAAGCTGTGGGACTCTATGAAGGCAATAACGCAAATGAATTAAATGATTTTTTTCTTAGGTTTGAAAAATAGGATTTTTCTGAGGAATGTAATAGTGCATTGGACACAATTTCAACTGATCCATGTTGTGGGATTGTTGTTAACCCACACAAGATTCAGTCAATTTTCAAACGTGTGTACTAAAAAATCCACTGGCCCAGATGGTATCTCTGCACTGCTCTTAAAGGCATGTGCAGAAGAACTCACCCCAGCATGGTGTCCCATTTTCCAGCAGTCTGTGGATTTACACACTGTACCTGCTCTCTGGAAACAATCTGTCATAATTCCAATTGCTAAGAAACCCTTCCTGTTCTTCTCAGAACAATGATTTTAGACCTGTGGCCCTGACTTCAATTGTAATGAAATGCTTTGAAAAATACATGGTGTGTCTGCTCAAGGTAGAGGTCAACTCGGCACTTGACCCACTCCAATTTGCTTACAGGCAGGGCAGGGGTACTGGTGATGCCATTAATCACCCACCTCACTGTCAAGCACTTGGAAGACCCCAAAGCCTATACACGGATTTTATTTGTTTGATTTTAGTTTCAGCTTTTAATACACTGCAGCCTCATCTTCTCATTTCAAAAACTGAAGCAGATGAGTGTCAGCTCTTTTTTAATTTAGTGGTGTTTCTCTTTTTTTATACAATCGGAGTCAGCAGGTCAGAGTCAACAACATCCTTTCTGAGCCCAGATCCATCAGCACAGGTGACCCGCAGGGTTGTGTCGGCTCTCCAGTTCTTTTTACACTGTACACGAATGCACAAACAGCCACCCTGGGAACTTGGTTTTTAAATTTTCAGACGACACAGCTATCCTCAGCTTACTGCACAAAGACGCAAGCCCATCAGCCTATTTCTCTGAAATAGAAAAATTTGTACAGTGGTGTGACGCCAACCACCTCATTTTAAATGTTACTAAAACTAAGGAGATGGTTCTGGACCCCAGATCAGTGGGAGATCACAGTCCAGTGGTCATAGATGATACACATATTGAACAGGTCTCCTCATACAAGTATCTCAGCATGCACTTGGACAACACTTTTCGTTTTAAAGCTCATGTTGAAAGTGTGTGTTCTCGTCTACAGCAGAGACTTTACTTTTACATAGACTCAGAGTGTATGGTGTGGACCACAGGATTATGTTTTTATTCTATCAGGCTGTATTGGAAAGTGTGGTCAGATGTGGCATGTCAGCATGGTTTGGAAACCTGACTGTACAACTAAAAACTAAGCTGGCCCATCTGGTACACACAGCCATGAAGGTGATGGGGAGAAACGAGTACCAGCCCCTCCAGTCAATTTATGAGCAGTCAATTCTTCTGCACTGTAAACTTAACCGATTTAAAAATTCATTTGTTCCTACCCCCATTAAACTTTTAAATAGTGCTGTTTGAGGCTGCAGCGATTGTGCAACAGTTTCATGTTTTTTACCACAGGGTATGTGCAATATGTGTTATGTATTCGTATTTTGTAATGTGCAATGTGGATTGTGTGCAATTTATTATGTACTGTGGAGGCATGTTGTGTGCAGCATATGAGTCCAAATAAACACCTTATAAACCAATTACTGTAAATAATAATGCACGTTGCTCATTACAGCCCTGTATCTTATTTGTTATATTCTTCTCCATGTGTTACTTGTTGCTAAATGTATTTTGCCTGTCAATTTCAATTTCCCACATCAACAGAACCTCCTTTCTTTTCCTGTGTCCATGAAACAGTTGTCATGGATCATCATTTGGCGTCCTCTAGTGGTGCAAAGATATATCACCATTTTAGCCATGTTATAAAACAGAGTTGGAGTCATGTCTCCCCCAGGGGAGCTCCAAACAGTTTCAGTGGAGGCTCAATGAATGGAAGTGACAAAATATATATTTGGGTCATGTTTTTTGACTTCTCCAGTGTCATGTGTTCTTATATGAAGGGTGTATGGACCTGTACATGTAGTGTGCCCCCCCCCCAGTGTCTCTTCTCTACATCACACAATTCATTGAAATTGGTTGGAAAAATTAACATTTTAGTGTTTTTTATTCAGAGAAACTGCAGCGTCACAGTTTACATGGATTTGTTCACAGGTCAGTCTTGTCTTGTCCAATATGGCAGCGACGTTGATGTACAATCCAAAGGTCAACGTGGCGTCTACACATCGACCTGAAGACAACACAGCAGCATCATGAAGTCTCATCCACAGGAAGACGCTTCAGGAAGACCACTGTGACCTGACATAGACCATTTCACTGACTATGAATAAAGTCCTTCACTTTTAAGAAGAAGAGTTTGGTCATTTTTAAATTCAGTAGTAGGAGTCATGGTATTACAGAAATAAATGATGTTCTTTCACCAAGGTTTGATGTCATTTTACTGTTTAAACAGCTGATATTTAACAATGTGAGTTTTTCTGGTAGAAAACTTTGACTTCAGGTAGAAAATAAAGACTAAACAACATTTCTGTTTCACAGTCAAACTTTATTAGTGTTGTCAGATCACAATACAAGTTATACAATATTCTCTACAGCATTTTTAAAAATGTTTTTTCACACACATATAATCTGCAGTATTGACATTTTATAGAACATAATTACGGTTAAAACTGGTAATTAAAAACTACTAACTCCTGTGAAACATGTCACAGTACAGACATCACAGCAGCTGCAGCGGTCTGCAGTGTGAATCCAGTGACTCAGTCCAGTCCAGATCCCGCTGCCCCCTCTGCCAGAACGGAAACACTCCCCATCCCTCCGGGAAGAGAAAACAGCGAACAGAACAGCTGATTCACTTCAGTCTTTAACCAGCACGTCTTTATCAAAACAAGATGGAAAAGTTATTTTTGTTTCTTCTCTTCTGTCACGTTTCATCAGCAGGTAAGATCACAGTTTAAATATTTAAGATCTTTGTATTTTGCTCCTGCAGCTCAGTGACGCACTGATTTTGTTTACTTTCACTTTTAACTTAACTTAATAAAACTACGTTTTTTAACTGAATTATACTGAAAACATCATATTTGTTGACGAGCAGGGCTGTAATCGGGGGTAAACCGTCTGACACGAGCCTCCTCTTCTCTCTCTGCTCGGCTGCGTTTTATAACAAGAGCTGCCAACTTCACTGTGGACAAATAAGGGAAACCTTAACATGAACCTCAGGCTCAGGGACGCAAGTCAAGCAGGGAATCTGGACCACCCCCCACCCATGAGAGTTTAATTGTCACACATTTTATTTCCTGCATTCTGGTGATTTTTTTATTCACCAGTTTGTGTTTTTATGCATCAGTTCATAGTCCTCTGCTAATAATCTGGTTTCAGCTGTTTTAGTCTCAGACATCTGTCTTGAATTTGGGATTTTATTTCATCTACTTTATTAATAATAACATGAGACAGCTGTTTAAGAAATTTATAGTTTACCCGCCTTGTCTTTTTATAACCACCACAGCCCTGATGATCAGTGTGATGATGATGATGATGATGTGTATATTTATACTGAATAATAAACCTTGTTTGTCCTGCAGTGAAAACACTCCTTCGTGATTTTCATAACTGCATCTTCTGGAATCCCAAACCTCCCAGAGTTTATGGAAAATACAGAGCTTGATGGAATTCTGGTGTCTCACTGTGACACCAACAAAATGACGATCGAAACAAAACAGGACTGGCTGAAGAAATTATTCAAAGAAAATCCTCTACACTTGGAGCGGTACAAATATGAATGTCTTACAAATCAGCCAAACATCTTCAAAGCCACAGTTAATGATCTGAAGCAGCACTTCACCCAAACTGGAGGTAAGTATGTGCTGTGTTATTTTCACTGTGCAGCCACGATAGTGGACATTGGATGTGTGTGTGCACCATCATGACAAAATGTGGTCCTGGAGACACCAACTACCACAGAAGATGTTCTGAGTATTTTTCCAGGTCTTTATGTCTGTGGACACTGGACAGGTTTTGTGTCACAACTGTGACAAGAGGTCAGTCATGAAGCTTCACACGTGTGTAGTTGGGATCAAAATGAGGTTGAGTTTGAAGATGAGTTGGCCTGAGCAGGAGAGCTGGAAGTCTGGAGGTATGAATCATAGTAGTGCTGTCAAAACTGGACAAAAAAGATGTTAGAATATTCTCTCTAAAAAAACACAAAGGTTTGAACCTATCAAATATACCAAATAGACCATAAATTATCTAAAATCAAAGCAGATATTTAAAAAAAAAAAAATCTAAGTGAATTTATCCTTAAAGGATAAGTTCGGTTTTTTGACACCTGGACCTTATTGTTAGGATTAAATACGCTCGTAGACTCACCAGACAATTTTGGTGGAGCTCGGAGCCGTTTTTCGAGCAATTTAGATCCAGCCGACGGCGTTTTTTTCTCATGCCATAGTAGCGGACGGGGCCAGAAATCGAAGCCCCTAAATTAGACATTATCTGCTGCGAAACTCATGCAATGTCCACAACAACACCACCAGTTAGCCCCCATTCGTGGACGTGCAGTGGTTGCTCGTTCTCTGGCCAGCTGTTCGGCTCTTTCCCTCTGCATTAGGGTGACCAGATGTCCCGCTTTGCGCGTGATTTCACGCATTTTCTGTCTCTTTTCACGCATCACGCAAATTGAGACCATGTCCCGCACAACATCCCCCTCAGGCCCCAGCAATGAGAAGCCGGTGATGTTCCTGCACTCTGGGCTGTTTGTTGTTGTCATAGTAGCACCGCACGTACGGCGCTTAGGCCCGCCCCTAATTTTCTCCACGCTACCAACAGCTGAGGTGACAGCTAGTGAATGACACTCGCATCGCGCGTTCTTCTTTGGAAATGGAGGAGGGGGGAGACGCCAAACAAGAAGAGACGATGCAGCTACAGGCGGTGTCCCACTTTGTCCCTCACAAACATACCCCTTGTCCCTCTTTTGGTTTATTGGGACCTGGTCACCCTACTCTGCATCCTCCTTTCAAATAGCTCCTCGTCGGTGTATTCTGGCTCAAAACGATACGGGCATCCATTATACTCAAAGTCGTCGTCAGACACTTCTACATCGGATAAATATTCCGCCATGCTGCACAAAAATAGCCGTGTTGCCGTGTAGCCTAGCAACAACAGCGTCTCTACTCAGCTGCGGTCCTGCGGCACACGTCTATAATGTCACCAAAAGTTACCCATCCTTGTAAATCCCCGGATGACCATAACAACGAAGTTGAGCTGACATGGTGATAACACTGGCCATTCATTTATAAAATGTAGGTGAAATGAGCGAGTTTCGCTGCAGATAATGTCTAATTTAGGGGCTTCGATTTCTGGCCCCGTCCGCTACTATGGCATGAGAAAAAACGCCGTCGGATGGATCTAAATTGCTCGAAAACGGCTCCGAGCTCCACCAAAATTGTCTGGGTGAGTCTACGAGCATATTTAATCCTAACAATAAGGTCCAGGTGTCAAAAAACCGAACTTATCCTTTAATTATTTTTATTCAGTTCTGAAGTTTGCTGAACGCTGCACACAGAGCTGAATTAAACAGGAACTTATAGAATGACATTAATTGGCACATCTGGTCAAGTGGCGCCATCCACAGTACTGAATGGAGCACTGCAGGACTAGAATAGAATAGAATAGAAAATACACTATTGTCTACCAAATGTGTGCAAATGACAGAAATATGTCTGTAGTTACATGTACACTAAAAAATATCACATCCAAATAAAACATTAAAAATGCATTTAAATAGAGACACAATAGAAGCTACATTAAAAAGAGCAGCAGGTGGTTGATGGTGAGGACTGAGTCGGGGTCAGGAGATTTAAGGTGCTGTGTGATGAGGTAGTCAGCTGACTTTAAAGAGTGTCTGTCCTTACTGATTAACATATTTTATAGCAACAAGAATAAGCTGAAAGTAGTGATTTAGAGCAGTGTTTCCCAACCCTGGTCCTCAGCT
>JAWZSL010000146.1:0-36735 GCA_034769285.1 Lutjanus argentimaculatus
TCATACAAGTGACAGTAGATTATTAAAACTCTTTTTGTTTTCATGTTGAAGAGGAGTCACAGTGAGCTGTGAGCTTCAGATAAGAAACACGTGTCAGTTTCAGGTTCACACTGTGGAGCTGGTTTTGATCCTACAGTGACTGTATCATGATGATGTGAGAGAGAAGTGATGGGAAAAGAAGTTTAGTCAGATAAAAACAAACAGCTAGAAGAGATTTATTTATCAGTCTGTGTGACTAGAAGAGGGATCATATCCACTGTGAAGAAGGTTTTTAAACATATTCTGACTTTTTATCAACTGTGAGAAATAAAATTCTCTTTGTTTTGTATTTCAGCCAAATGTCCTCCATCTTCTGACAACAGCACTGAGCTCTCTGAGAGACAGAATCCAGTCCAATCCTAAATGACAAACACACCACCCTGAACACAGTGAGTCTCTTCATATGGATGAGGTCTGTAACTCACAAGAGCTCTGGACCAAACAGCAAATCTGCCTGAACAATCCACCAAAGAAGAATCTTCAGAACGATGAGGAGATGAAGGAGATCAGACAGTCTCTCAACTTCAGTAAACTCACTTCAGTAAAAGTGTGAATATACAAACTACTGCAACTTCTCCCTGCCATACACTCCCTAAGGACAGCAGAACAAAGCCAATGATTATAATGCACTTTGTGAACAGAAAAGCCAGGAATGAAATACTGAGACAGGTCAGAAAGCTGCGGGGGATTGAGGTGTACCTTAACGAGCATCTGACTAAAAAGAATGTTGATATAACAAGACAGACATGCATCTTAAAAAACAAAACAAAATACAAGCAACATGGACAAGGAACTGCAAAGTGTGGATAAAGCTGAATGGACCACCTGAGAAAGCAAAAGTAATCACAGTAAGAGAACTCAATGAACCGGACAAGTATAAACAGTCAGCTCTGATTTGATCAGCAATGCATGGCAAAAAAGAGAGACAGAGTTAAGGGTGCAAATCTACTGTGCCTACAGACATTAAAGAATGACATAAAAATGCTAAATGAAGTTATAAAAATGTACAGTAAACCCTACCAATGAAAAACGTTGGAAGATGTCATTTGTCTCCAACTGGAGATAAAATAATGGGTCACTTCAGCTTAGTTTTTGTTGTCCATCTACCCAGTATCCATGCTGTTACTGTTATTGGTTACTTCACCTATCCATGAAAACACCTGAACCAATAGAAAGCCGTCCTTACACCTTTGACCCCGCCCCCCGTTTCTTTGTGAACTCTGTCTCCATACCTTCTTCGCCAAGTCACCTGTGGGAGCAGGACACCAACATTTCATTGAACTCCTTTTTAAACCATATCGACTGAAAACCTGGAAACTGGACTAAATCTCAACCACCCAAGGGAGTGAAACAAGCCATGTAGCTAATAAACTCAGTGAGATACAACGTGTAACCATGCGTCTCACTACTCGACAGTCCATGATGGTTCAACTCAAGATGTGCTGCTCGGCTGGGATGACGCAGACTTGCTGCTGATGTTTGACATGTTTGATGGTGTTTATTTGTTCTGGTTTACCTGAGCAGGCCAGGCTCTGTTGCTGGACCAATAAACTGGATGGCGAGCTTAAAGGAAGGAACCAGTGAAGAGGAAGGCCTGTGTTGAAACAGTGCACTCACCTGTATGAAAAGACTGTGACTGAACGGTGAACATTTTTTCGTTAAAATTTCAAAACTAATGCCACTTTAAAGGTGCTGTACGAAAGATCACTGTGAAGTGTCTTTACCTGAATGTTTGACTGTGGTTGTGCTAATTATGAATGACTGAATTATAAAAAATGTTAGTATAGTTCAATTGCATGAATGAATTGATGAACTGATTAGCTTGATGAAACTTGATTGGCTGACTTGAATGATTAATTGACCTACTTGAACTGCCAGTAGTACCTAAAGTCTTGAACATGTTTACATGGTGTAATACTGTACTGTTGATTTTTTTAAGGCTTTATTTATTTCAAATCATCAACATAAACCACTGGGGGGGGCATTATATATTGATAAAAAAGTATAAAAGTAAATTGGTGAATAGTACGTCTCTTGTTATAAATAATGTCATGGAATGTGTCACTGTAGAAATAGAAATGGAGAAATAAAAAAATATCATTAGTTGTGTATAAAGAACACCAGGATCTTGCATTGATACACTCAGGGACGAGCTATCTGGGCTGTATGATGGCATAAATAATGAGAAAATGCTTTTAGTATGTGGGAATTTCAACATGGACTTGCTAAATCCATCTGAACACGATGCAGTTACAGACTTCATCAACTCAATATATGGTTTGAATTTATATCCCTCAATCACATGACCTGGTAGAATAACAACACAAAGTGCTACACTAATAGACAATATATTCACCAATGTTAGTGACAGAGAGGTAGAAAGTGGACTACTCATAAATGACACAACTGACCATCTGCTGGTCTTTGCAGTCAATCAGAACCATGTTGGGACCAACAAAGACGTTAAATTTAACAAACTAATCAGACACAAAACACCAGATGCAATTAATTCTTTTAAAGACCTAATGAAACAAGATTGGAGTAAAGTATATGCGAAAGATGTAAATGAAGCGTATGACAGATATTTGTCCATAATATCCAGACTATATGAAAAACACTCCTTATTTTGTATATTAATAATATATGTGAGGTTTACAAAATAAAAACGTAAAAAAAAACCTTAAAACCTTAAAAAATATTTTAAAATTACATTATTTGCAGATGACACAAATTTATTTTACAATGGTAATAATTTAGAATTGAATTTAGAACTTAGAGGTGGTTTGATTCCAATAAACTAACACTGAACTTAAGTAAAAACAAATTTATAATTTTTGATTATCATGTAGCCAGCTCAAACAGCAAGCTCATGATAGATGGTGTTGAAATTGAGGACCAATGACAAACTCCAGTGTATCTCAGTTAAAGGAGTGAGTTTATGGAACAGTTGTAACGAGGATCTGAAAACATGTAGAACATTAAGTGGGTTTAAACAAAAGTTTAAAGGTAACATATTGATAAAATATGAAAATGGATGATCAGATTGTAATACTGGGACGGTACAGGAACCATAATTGTGTAAGTTGGCTGTTTTTTCTTTTTTTTTATGGTGCATTTTGTCTTTGTTGTTATTTTGATTTTTGTTATTTTTGTACAATGTGCTGTAAAAAGGGTAGGTGATATAAGCTGCAGCTTCAGCCTACAACTTCTCTGGACTGCAGAAGTGTCTAAGTTGTGTTAAAGTACTTTATTGTAATGTTTTGCACCACACTATTTAAGTGTATGCTGTTTTCTGTAAGAGCCTATGCATTAATTTGTATGAATGTGACCCACACAAAAATGTTTGATTGCATTGATTTGTGTTTATTTAATTATCAATTTATTTGATTTATTTGATTTGATTGAAAGCCACACGTCTGCCTGCCTCATTATTTGTCCTGTTTTAACAGGTCAGTGACATGTTAAGAGCAAAAACACCTCATAAACAACTTTGAGATGGATATTTACCTATTTACCATGGTTAAAGATGTTCCGGTTTCAAGTTGTGTTTCTGCTAATCTGAGTTTTGAGTGACTGCCGAGCATTTCAGTGCACTGTCTCATGTTAGAGGGTGATTTTCTGGCTCCTGCACATCGTATTATTTTCTCAATAAGAAGCCAATCCAACAAGATGGTTCAAAGGGTCATTAAATGTGTTTAAATATAATGTTACATGTTGACAAGTTCATTAGCCTATGTTAGCTCCTGCCGGCTGTGGTAGGAATTGTTTTGTTTTGTTTTGTTTTTATTTATGTTACCATTAGACATATTTTATACATTTTGACATGTGAGCATGGGAAAGAGAAGAGCACATTGTGAATACACTTGAATAAATGTTTAATAAATGAGAGCTGGAGAAGACTCTGAACGAGAAAGCCACGCGTCTGCCTGTCTCATTCTTTTTCCTGTTTTCTCAGGTACACACATACACCTGCCAGCAGACTCTTACCAACTGAGACCTATAACATGAATTTGTAGATTTATACATGACTGAAATAAAATTCCTGAAATTCCTAAATATGAGACATGAACTATTCACACCTGTTATTAGACAAAGCTGCACTGAACTATGAGTGATTGTTTCTTTATTCACTGTAACACTTCTGTGACTTTCAGTTGATTTTACACAACAAATGTGAAGCTGTTTAATATGAAGTTAAGTGAGATTATTAAGAGAAAGACACAGATGTTTTCAGAAACCTTCACATCAGCAGGTCAGATTAAACATAATATTAAAAACTCAAATATTAACCTTCAGACAAACACTGACACTAATTTATTAAAAAGGTGGGTTTGTTTTATAAAATGTTCACACTTAAATGACTGAATCATTGATATTTTAGGTTTAAATGATTCTCTAAATATGTGACTTTGTTTAATTGAACTCTTCAAACATTTATGGTAAATTATTTTATTTTCTATTTAATGTCATGTTTTTCTTTTTGTCTCTTCAGGTTTCTGGATAAATTTTGCTCCGGAACAAGGAGCGGTGTCGCCACATTCTCCTCCATAAACTGAGAATTCATTGATTATTCATCATCATATCATAAACTGATAGAATCAGGGTTTGGTATCTATAGTTGGAGCTTATTGATTGAACGCAATCAAAACAACAAATCTGAAAGATGCATTGAGTTTTACAGACATTATCGAACAGTCAAACAGGGTTTTACAGTGTATTATTGCCCAGTGACCCACCAGGCTGAGGTTGACTCTCCACCAGGTCAAAGCAGTGGGGAATTTTATTTTCAGGGGATGTATTTTTGAATATTTTCAAATCTCAACTGAGCTTTTAGCACTGATTTGATTTAGGTCCCTTTAACAACTTCTTTAAATTCTCAGTCAGGTGATTCTATACAACTCTTCCTTAATGCTGCCATCAGTCTGTTGCTGGTCCACATCAGCACAGGGATCCTGTCAAAAGATATTTGTCATCAAGCTCAACAACTTTTCCTGTGATAAATGTTGCCAAATGGGGATCATTCATGTTTTTTTTCTTACATGGAGAGAAGTTACACACAGTGTTCATTCGTCACATCAGTCTTCATATGTACATAATAAAGATATGAGTGTTTATATCATACAAATCCACCACAGTTACAGATTTAAACTTCATTCAGATATATACTATATACTATAAATGTAAATATGCATGTATAGACACACACATACACACTTTTTGTTTCCTTTTTTGTTTTGTTTTTATTTAAACCAGGTCAAAGAAAATTATTTATAATTTTGAGGTTTTTCTTAATGAATCAAGAGCATCTTGTTGTATTTGTTTTATCTATCTTTAAGTATCTTTTGATCTGTTTTGAAATATATTTTAATTTTATCTGAGATTCATAAAGGATTGTGTGATGTCTTGTCAATAATTCCTGCTGTTTTTTAAGGACAAGGGACGTTTTTTCTCCCTCAGTCTTTGTACAAACTGTTACAGCTGTATGTGTTCCTGTTGTCGTCTTCCTTCTCCCCTCAGCTCTGCCCCTGATTGTTCATGAGGTGACCTGGTCACAGTAAAGGTGTTTAAAATCACCTGTGCAGGCAGCAGAAGTCAGAGTTTGGTGGTTTGAGGACTGCTGGTGTTCCTGCCTCTCAACATGAGACTGTTTTGTGTTGTTTTGAACTTGTGTTTTAAATTAATGCCTTTTGTTTGTCTTGATTTAGTATCTTTATTTGTATTTTGTCTTAATAAATCCCATGGATTTGCTCATTTTAAAGGTGTCTCTTTGTGGATTATTTGTATTATTTGTGAAGTGTTGTTCACCCCAGTAGGGCCACTTTAGGGTGAGACATATCAATACAGAAATTAAACAGTGATGCCCAGAATCACTTCTTGTGTTTGCTTCAGTAGTTGACTGTTAAATAAAGTTGCTCTGCAATTTCATTTCATGTACACTTTTGTTTTATTTTTCATTGAAGTGAACTCTGTGACCTTTAGTTTATTGATAAATAAAGGATTCATGTGAGTGGCTGAATATGGATGAATCACATCGTCAGAAACAGTTTGAAGAAGAGAAATTCAAACTGACAACTTGTTGAGTCACATTTTCATCAAAATGTTATAAAAATACAAAAAGTTACATTGACGTAATCCTCTTCTGGAGCTGCAGAAACCCTGATTTAGCTAAAAAAAAAGTTTATGGATGCACTCCATGTTCTGATTATTGACTCTTACTTTGATTACTTCAGTTTTTGATCATTAGCTGCTTTTGTGTTTCATTGCAGAGAAAGTAGAACCGTTGAACCACCCATTTTCATACAGATATCTTGAGGTCAAGGGACTCTTTGTAAATGGCCATGGCAGTTTTTACTGCACCAAAATTTAACCTAAACTGTCGTCCACACCAAGAACTTTAATTATAAATTTATTGTTTTAAAATGAGCTCTAACTCAAGTGGATGGTGGAGTCTGGACTGCACATTTATAGATGTGGTGTGTCTGTCACCCACTTGAGTTAGAAGAATTTTTAAAATGATGTATTTTTAGTTATTTTTGTAGTTCTTGGTGTGGACGGCCCTTTAACTTGGGGATGGACAGGCTGGCACGACAGGGAGGTGAGCAGGTGCAGCAGGTGATGCATGCATGTCAATCACTGCATGAACAACAGTGTCACCAAGTGATTGACATAGTTTGGTGATGTCCAGAAACCTTGTTCAAGTGTAAGTTTCTTTATTACCACACAGCTCGGCTGGTGAATTCATCTCTGTACGGATGGAGTGGTTATAACAAAACAACACATACAACACCAGTGTAAATATAAAGGACATCAGTGCAAAAGGATTATCCATCACCAGATGGATAATTGAAACCATGTAAGACGTGAAGGAACATAATTCATTACAGTTTCCTCATACCACATAGGTTGTTAACTTGGGTAAAACTAGTGGAACCAGACAGACAGTGATGGTGGTTACTGAGCGGGCCATGACATTCACATGAAGTCACCTATCAAACCAGCTGGGCAGCCAGGGGAGCTTAGTTGTTTATTTACACATTTGCTGTATTTAGTTTTTTGGGGTATATTTTTTTGTGTGTGTATTTTGAGCACATCAAGGGAGCGACAACTAACACCTTATTATACAACCCTGTGTTGTATTAAATTATCCATAAAGTAACTTTTTAAAAAATAGGATACATGCAAAAGAAAACAATGCACATTTAAAAATATTTGCCAAACAGTTGGTTCAAACTAAGGTCCAACCTCTCACTGGACAGAAAGTCATTCATACTTGAGGATCTGCTGTTTTCCTGAGGTGAGTGAAGGATTTAAAGGCACAGTTCACCCCAAAATAAAAAATACATATATTTCTCCCCTGGTCTTTAGTGCTATTTATCCTTCGAGATTTGTGTGTTTGTGATTTGATGAGTTTTGGAGATGTAGAGATGTTTGCCTTCTCTGCAATGTATGTGGAAATAAAATAAATAAATAGCACGTGTCCTATGGTTCTCAAAGCACCAAATAAATAAATAAATAAATAAATAAATAAATACAATTTAAAAATTATTTCTAGTAGAAAGATAGTAGTTCAAGTAGATTCTAATGTAGTTCTTTACTGCAGAAAGAAAGTAGTTCCTGCATGAAATTGCTCACAACAAGGTCTGTGGATTATTTTTAGAAACCAGGTCATGATTTCTGGAAAGAGACACTGCTGCTGAGTTTTTCAAATATCTTTTTTTTTATGCTTTGAGCAACACAGGTACCATTTAGTCCCATTATACTGGAGAGAAGGCAGACACAGCTGATATCTGCAAAACTCTGCAACTCTCACCAAATAAATCTAGAAGAATTAGCAGCATTAAAGGTAAGAGGAACGTGTATTTTTTATTTTGAGGGTGAGCTGTCCCTTTAAAGGCAGCTTAAAGGTACTTTAGGTTAGAGGAGGCTGTTGTCTGTCAGAGGACTCAGTGGATTTATGACGACATCCTGATACCCACTGAAGGGTTTAAAGTCAAAACATCATTTAACATGAACACTGGGCTTCTATAAGAACGCTCACACACACTTTTGATACAGTTTATTGATGAATTTAAATGAATGTAAAAATCGGATGCATTGCTCTGATGTTTCACTTTTCAATAAAATTTCCACATTTCAAAAGTTTGTCCTTTTCGTCAGTCCACACTCCAAATACCTCTGTGACTACAGTTGCAGTAATATGAATATTACCTGACAATTCAATATTCTTCTTCCACAGGCTTCACTTGAACACTGGACGTCGGAGAAAATAGCAAGCTGACATCTCTGTAACTGGTGTCTTGTAACAGCTTCAAAGCTGGCTGCTTCTGAGCGGCTCATGGGATCCATTTAGAGAGTGAAAGGGAAAGAAATAGAAAAGTAAAGGACTGAGGGAGACATACAAGGTGCAACATGCTCATTCTGAATGGTTATTTGGACTTAGCACACATGAAATGTGAAAGCAACATACATCAATAATAGGAATCACTTATATATAGACCCTTTTACAGCCGATGTTATTGAAAAGCTGCTTTTAGGCAACAGAAGTGGACTGTTGTGTCACTTTAATACTTTGTTGTGGAACTCTGTTGTGTAATAATGCAGATGTGACCAGTCAGAGAAAGTCAGCGTTACAACTTTTTCTGCATCAGCAGATTTCAAACTTTGGTGGAAGTCAGATGATGATAACTTGACTCACTTTGAACGCAGACTCAGCCTTTAATCACTGAGCCAAAAAGGGAGAGTACACTAAAAAATAGAAGCAGGTAATGCAGGTTTTAGTCACGGGAGAAGTTTAGTAATAATACTGAGCTGAAGAAGAAAGAATAAAGATGAAGAATGATAAACAAAAACTGGTTATTAAATTAGTATTCTCTGCCCTCCTCTACATGACACAGTGTGTTTTGGACTTCAGCTGGCAGACAAGAGCAGGCAGGAACAGATCCAACAAAACAGGCAAAAGTCATTAAAACACACAGAACCTTTCAAAAGTTCTGGATACAAACATGGTAGAGCTTGTAATATCAACAGCAATATCATAATAATAATAAGGTTGAGTTCTTATTGTTGAGACCAAACTTTTTGTTCACCTTTAAGGAGTCATTAACAGGTGAACACGCCTCATATTCCAGAAAGTCTGTAAACCAGGAAACATCATTGGACCGAAGAAAAAGTTCACATCAGTTGATCCTCCAGGGCTCTTAGCTCTACTTCTGTGATGAAGTTATTTTTGTTGCTGCTGTTCTGTCATGTTTCATCTGCAGGTGAGACAACATTTTAAAGCTTTACTACAAGTTCTTTGCTGTAACAGCAGTTTTGTTTCTGTGTAGAGGAGGACAAGTATGTCCACTTACAGAACCATCAATAGAACATAATGTCTTACATAGACTACTGGCAGCCTGTGTATCCTGTATGATTCCCTTAAACTCAATAAACATTAGTACAACACATTTAAAATCAAGTTCAGTAAATATGTTTTATGCATGCGAGCAGCTGAGTGCTGAGTCTTTGACAAATACCATAATGAGGTGTGTCCTCTACTTGCTTGGTTATAGAGTTATTAGAGACTTACCACATAATAAGTAGAAGCTCAATTTACAATAAGTAACACAACAGACAGGTAAAAGTTTTTACCATCATAAAACAAAAATTCAAATGCTGTGCACAATAAATTGATGACGACTCAAACAATAAAATGATGTACAGCAATAAATAAATAAATAAATAAGTAAATAAATAAATAAATAAATAAATAAACATATAAATGCCTGTTTCTCTTACAGTGAAACACATAGCGAAGATTTTCTTCACTGCATCTTCTGGAGTCCCAAACTTTCCAGAGGTTGTGGCTGTTGCGCTGATTAATGATGTTCAGGCAGGTTACTGTGACAGCAAGATCAAGACAGCGTTACCCAAACAGGACTGGATGGAAAGGCTAAGAGACGGGGATCCAAAGTACTGGAAGTGGTACATAGGGGAGTGTACGGTGCACCAGCAGCTCTTCAGTGAAGAACTTCACAATTTGAAGAAGCGCTTAAATCAAACTGGAGGTATGTTACTGATAATATGTTACTTCTATTGATCCAGTTTCCATGAAACACTTGAGTTTGGAAAAACACACACAGCATCCTTCATTAAAGGACCAGGGTGTAGGATACTGTGGCATCTTGTAAACACCTCATCTGACTGTCCCCTGTAACAGTGACAATACTGCTAATATCCATTACAAGTAATGGATAGTAAGTACTGTGAGAGAGGTTCAAAGACGGCCATTCTCTTGGTTCTGCAACCAAAGATAGCCTCAGACAATATTCTCACAGTATTAGTCACAATGTGACTGGTGCTACGACCTACTGCAGACTGACCAATAAGAATGCATGAACATAGGTTTATGTTTGCTTTTTTAACATACTTAGCATACAAATCCTACTTAAATGGGACATATTATGTAATTATTTCCTCACTTTCTGACACACTGCATGATGTTAAAGTGTTAGAAACATGGCTAAAGTGTCAAATAGTGAGGTACACAAATACAAAAGTAATTCCAGTGAGCAAAATGTTCAGATTTCAGACTGTCCTAAATGCAATGGTGTTTTCTGCTGTTGACGTCTTGGTGCGTCTTGGCTGCAGGGTCTCAGTGGGTGTAATGTTCAGTCCAGGATCAGGTTTAATCTGTGTCTGCTGGTCAGGACTCCACCTCAGTGTCCTACAGCTCACATGAAGCCACACCACCTGCAACAGTGGAGACAAACTGTGTGTTTAAATAACTGACTGGGCTGTGATCTCACTCTGGTTCACTGCAGTCTCTCTTCTGTCAGATGTCCACATTTTGCAGAGACTGACTAGCTGTGAATGGGATGAGGAGACTGGAGAAATCAGCGGTTTTAATCAGTATGGTTATAATGGAGAAGACTTCCTAGTATTTCACCTGGAGACACAAACATGGATCGCACCCAAACCTCAGTCTGTCATGATCAAACACTTGTGGGACCAAGACAGCACTAAAAATGACTTCTGGACGAACTTCATTTACCGAGTTTGTATTGAGGGCCTGCAAAAGCATTTGGAGTATGGGAGGAGCTATCTGATGAGAACAGGTAGAGTCACATGGCCTGATGTAGGTGGATAATGCAATAAAAATATTTACCTTTTTTGTTGCTTTTAATGGTCAGTTACTTTGCAATAATTGTTTTTTCTCTTTTGTCAATTAAATTTACACACATTTCTCTCTCTCTCTCTCTCTCTCTCTGTCTCCTGTCCAGAGCTTCCCTCAGTGTCTCTCCTCCAGAAGACGTCCTCCTCTCCAGTCAGCTGCCACGCTTCAGGTTTCTACCCTGACAGATCCTCACTCATCTGGAGGAAAGATGGAGAGGAGATTCATGAGAACGTGGACCACGGAGAGATCCTCCCCAACCATGATGGAACCTTCCAGATGAGTGTTGACCTGGACCTTTCATCAGTCACACCTGAAGACTGGAGGAGGTACGAGTGTGTGTTTCAGCTCTCTGGTGTGTGAAGGACGACATCGTCACCAAACTGGACAAAGACGTAATCAGGACCAATGAAAGTAAGACTGAGATCAGAAGTGACAGATGTGAGAAAGACGAAACTTCGTTGTCCTGCAATAATTCATGCTTAACATTTTTCCACTTTTTTGATAATGGATAATTTAGGATTAGAGTGCTGACATAAATAAAGGTGGACATGTCTCAACTTCATCCCACTGTAAAAAAAAAAAAAAAAAAATGAAGCCAAAATATCCCAGATACGACGGTGCCATCTTGCGCTGGTGTGCAGGGGGCAGCCAAGATGTTTTAGCCTCATTTTTTGGACGTCTAATGGTGTCCACTGGTAAGTGTGGTTTAAGCACCAGTATTGGAAAAAACACAAATGATACCCGACCCTATAATTAGATGAATGTGTACAGTATGTATTAAAGTCATAGCCACGTTATGCTGATTTTCAAGCTCATACTGTTATTTTTGGTTTGTACTAGAAGAGGTTTACATGCTTTCATTATTTTTTCATGCTGACCACAGCTGCAGCGTCTGTCTGAAACACTGTTTTAGCTCCTGTCTCTTTAAGGCCTCAAGCACAATCCTTTCAAAATAAACTGCTCATTAAACAAATGTGTAACATTGTGATGTCACCATGTAATTTAACAAAGGCTGGATTACAGATTAGATGTTTCAGGCAGTTCAGACGCAGTGTTTTCAGTTAAAGTGATTAACTCCCTTTGGTCTGAACTCTGAGCTTTGTAACTTTGCAGACATTTTACATGCATAAAAATCTACATAACACATTAAAGGAAAGACAAAAACCCCATAAGATGGTCACGTTAATAAACAGGTGGATGGACGCACTTCTTTTCTTGTTTATATGGTCATGATTTTATTGTTTGTTGTTCAACAGAGAAGCCTTCAAACATGACCGTTCCCATGATTGCTGCAATAGCTGTTCTGGCTGTTGTCCTCGTGGCTGCTGTTGGATTCATTGTATACAAAAAGAAGAGAGGTAAGAGAGGAAGGCTACATGACAAAAAAAAAGAAGAATAGGTTTTTAAAAAAGGTATTACAAGCAGAAATTCATATTATGAAACAACCAACAGGGAGACCAGGGCATGATGGTGATGGTGAAATGTAATTGGGAACGTGTAGAGGAGTAAAGGAGATTTATTTAACATGAGTAGGAGAATGAACATGACAAATTATCTTCTACAACTGAAATTATTTGTCTTCTCTTCTTGTTTCAGCCAAATGTCCACCACGTTGTGAGTAGAACCTGTTTTATTCTATTTTATCTGATCTGACGTACACTTGTATTACAGAAATTACAAATGTGGATCTGGTGGATCAAAATAACTTCACTGACTGTTTCTCCACAAGAGACAATAGTCTAACAAATAAACAAAATTAAAAATGAGTCATCATATACATGTTACATCACTGTCTGCTGTTCAGTCTGAAGCTTTTGGGGTTTCATGCTGCAGGTTGCAAATGTCACATTCATGTTGGTGAGACAGCTCATTGATTCTGAAGGATGAAGCATGGTTCTTGGTTGTGGAAACATCAGGTGCTGGGCCTGTTGCAGACGCTGGTCATACTGAACATCTTTTAGTGGATCTGCAGAGGTTTTCTGAACATCCAGCCTCTGCATCAGGTTGTAGCAGCTGTTTATTAAAGGCAGATCAGTGTAAGATAAAGTGGACTAACAGTGTGTTTTTCCTTACAGCTCCTGACAACACCTCTGAGCTCTCTGAGAAACTGAATCCAGAAGCCTGATTTAAAAACATCTCGTGCACACAGTCAAGTCTTACTTCAAACTGGAGGTCAAAGCAGGAAATGTTGTGATGTATCTATCTGTTCACATCTCTAATTTAACATCACCTGAAATAATAAATTTCACTCCACAATAGTTAGTTTTGAAGAAAATCTTTGCTTTATTCTGAGTTTCCTACAACAGTGGTAGCTTTCTATTAAAGCCTCTCAAAACTTCCTTTCAAATATTGAGTATTTATCAATAACATTAAATAATCATGGCTAAAAGCGCGATGATAAACATTTAAAAAACAGGTCTCATGATATTATTTACCAGGAGTTTATGGCTTAAAAACTAAAAAAATAAATGTGTGGGTGTAGTTTTATCAGATTTGATTGACAGCAACCAAACAATCCAACAACTGTTGATTCAAATGTTGCTGAATCCTGGTTGACATATTCATGGTGAAGCACAATCTGTTTTCTGTTTGTTTGTTGTACATTTACAATACAATACAAATACAATACATTTATTTCTGTGGGATGTTTTCTGTGCTAATAAAAACAAGTATTTTGTTCCATCAGGACGAAGACGTGTTGTGCCTTTAAATAATAAAGAGGAATAGTCAGGGAGGAGCTCTCGTCTTCACTCCTCTGTATTGAGTGAGGTAGAGGAGTGCGATCCCCCTTCAGTACCTTCTTAGTGCATTTTACTTAATTATTTAAGTATTAATATCTGCAGAAAACACAAACAGAAGATGCAGGTCAGTCTTTAAACTGACACAATCACTAGAATGCTTTGTGCGTGTTAAAATCACAACATTTTGCCCTCAGACCCCCTACAGGGAACTGATTTGTAAATATTTTACTTTTTTCACCTGTTATGCAAGTCTGTAATAAGATATTGAGCCAAAAATGAAATTATATGTTCTGCACAGACAATACCGTAATAACTGTAATAAGGAGGGAATGAAAATAGCTTTTCAAATGAATTACTTTTGTCTGAAAATTAATTATCTTTATCACTTTTTCCCATCAGCAGCTCAAAGGCAGATACATAACTCGTCCACAGGGGGCGCTGTCACACTGCTGACTTCTCTGTGAAGATAAACTCAATATAAACTGTCAAGACAAAAGATGTGACACATATTTCTCTGTTTGTGTAATAATCATGAATAATATTGTCTCAGTTGAAGAAGTGAGAACAAAAGATCTGAGTCTTATTCATTAAACATCTATAACCTTTTATAAAGAGCTTCATAAACAATAAATGAGGACTGAAACAGAATAAACGGAGCCAAAGCACGAGCAAAATGAAAAACAGCATCAGGTGTTCAAACATCAACAGTGGTGTTACATTTCTCTTGTTCAAGCAGTTTTCAGCGTCCACAGCTCCAAATCAGTTCAGAGGCTTTTATTCTGAAGGACAGAGGAGACCTGATCTGATGTTTGTGTTTCAGAAGCTCTCTGACTCTCTTTCTGCTTTCATTTTATTTATTTGCTTCTTGTTTTCATTTCAGAGTAAAACACTGAGGTAAAATATTGTTTCATGGAAACTATCCTGTGTTTTATTATCTTGTCTGTCCTGATAGTAGGTCAGTGACCTCTGACCTCCCTGAAAACTCAAACATTTCTGCACATTACATCACATTAACCTACAAAACATGAGACAAGATCTGAGCAGCAGAAGGTTTAAAACTTCTTTAACATGAGAACAAAGTTGAGACACCAAAATAAAGCCAAAATAAACAGAATAAAATAAAATAATTTAACTTCCACTTTCACAGTGGGTCAGTTTCACCCAGTTATAAGTGACATTGATACTCAGAATAAACTCTCATTTACTCAGACAGAAGTTGGTGTCAGCACTTTTTCTTTCCTTGTCTTGTTTTCACTTCACTTTTTTCCTCAAACTAGAATCACAGTGTCTTTACATTTCTCGATAAAGAAACATATTAGTCCATCAAAGCTTCAGATACGACAGTTCACAATGAAGATCTTGATGTTTGTGGCTCTCCTGGGAATAGGTCTACATGGCGCAACGGCAGGTGAGTTATTGATCATTTATAGTCGGTTGGTTGTTAAAGAAAAAATGCTTTGTGTCTTTATATACTGTTTATATGAGTTTATGGTTCGTTTGATCATATTTGATGTTTAGTTCCAGTATTTCCTTGCAGATTAAAGTAATGTTTAAAATATTTTAAAAAAAAACATAAATTAAGTTTACGTTCGTAAATTCGGTCTGTTCTTCTTATTAATCACTAATAGTTGCTCTGATAGAAGAAAAGTATAGTCTCAAAAGTGTATTTGTCTTTTCTTTTCTATTATCACACACTCAGACAGTGGTGGAAAAAGAGGTGAACATCTGTACTCAAGTACAAGTAAAACTACTGGTGTTAGAAAAATACTTAAGTTAAACTACTCAGAGTTTTAGTTACTTTTTAACCGTTGATGTTTAATGTTTTATCAATATCAGATATTCAGTCAAAGAGTTTTCTGTTCAAATCTTCAGTCTAAATTCCTCCAAACTCTGCTCAGTGGTCACAGTCACCTCTACAAACAAGGGATGAACATTTTCTACATTTTCTGTAACAGATAGTTGAAAATACTCACAATCGTTTAATCATTAAAGATTTATGAGATACAATACAGATTTTTTTTTAAATTTCTCTCTTTTTTTTTTTTCTGTTTTTTTGTTTGTTTGTTTGTTTCTGATAAGTTCAAGTTTTCTTATTCAACAACTGGCTCCACCAGACAAAACAAAGTTAAACGAGGTGCAATTACTGCCATTTCTAGACTATTGTAAATACTCAGTTGTGTTTAATCAATGAAGCTTTTTGGCTACAAACATGCAGATTAATGGTTTTATATTTATTTAGTTTTGAGTTGACATATGACAGAGTGACATACTACATATAGCGTACATACGGTTAGACAATAATACAACAGTGACACTATACAGAAATACAAAGTCAAACAGAACATAACAGATATCGGGGAAAAGGGGTATTTGCAGAACAAATACCATAAAGTTCAATCATGAACCATTTTCCCTAGATAAGATCTTATAAAAATCCAGGGTCCGTCATCTCCATGGTAATATTCAAAAAGAGCTGAAGCTCCCCGTCCCATTGATAATGAATCCAGAAAGTTTTTTAACCAGTTATCTATACTTAATTAATTTGATTTGTATGATTTCCAATTCATCATAATGATACATTTAACTGACATATAAGCTAGAGCAATAATACAGTGTGTAAGCTTTGACTGTATACGTTCTATCCTTGTGCCTAAGAGGCAAACTGATGGACACAGAGGTATTTTCTTCAGCATATTCTTGGAGATGAGTGACCTTAAAATTGATCTTAACTGTAAATATGACAAAAATTCAGCATCTCTTAGATTGTACAACTTTTTCAACTCATTAAAGGGTGCCATATCCCCATCCTTCACAATCTGCCCCAATTAATTTATACCACAGCACTGCCATATATTGTTTGTCAGTGGTCTACCTCCGGCAATTAGAAGGGGGTTGTTCCATATGGGGCACGAAGGCAAAGATGCCACATCAAAGACTAAATGTATTTGTACAAGTTTTACTACCTCACAGGAAAATCATATTAAAGGACTGTCCATTTTCAGGGTGATTATAGGGTGATACATGACGCTGGTAAAGACACAGACTTGTCATATTCAGACATAATCTTCTCTTTGATCCATTTCCAACTGCCAACATCACTCTTGCATGTACAGGCCCATGACAAAGGAAATCTAACATTATATGCCAAATAATATAAATAAACATCCGGTATTGCTTTTCCACCACTTCTTCTTGGTCTCATCAATATTTTGTGACTTATTCTGGGTTTCTTATCCCTCCACAAGAAACCATAAGTATCTTATTGATTTCTTTAAACCAATGAGAGGGGAATTAAAGTGGCATAGTTGAAATCAGAAATGATAATCTTGGTAAAATATTCATTTTAATCACTTCTGCTCTACCCCATAATGAAATGGGAAGAACTGTCCGTCTCTTAATGTCTTCCCTGATTGACTTTAGGAGGTGTGGTCCATTTAAGTCAAAAAATCTTATCTATAGGAGTTTGGATGTTTATCCCAAGATATTTCATGCCTTGTGGTCTCCTCTGAAAAGGGGTGGTACCGAGATGTGAATGATAGGTCAGGTGGTTTTGGGGAAAGGCCTCACTCTTATAACCAGAAAAACTCCTAAATGCATCAATCAACTTCATCACTTGTGGGATTGACTGAGATGGTTTGGACAACGTTAATAAAACATCATCTGCGTACAGCTTAGCTTTAAAATCACATCCCCTAATGTCAATACCAGTAATGTTCTTCTGTGTCCGTATGGTGCAAGCCAGAGGTTCGAGGGCAAAGATACAGAGGGATGGTGAGGCGGGACAGCCCTGTCGAGTAGATCTCAAGAGGTGGAAAGGTTCAGAAATGATACCCTTAGTTTTGACTGATGCAATTGGTTTGTAATACAGTGCCATTACCCAATTAATAACGAGGTCCAAAACCCAATTTAGATTGGACATAAAACAAATAATGCCACTCTATCCTGTCAAAAGCTTTCTCAGCATCCAGCAATACAGCTATCTTGATCAAGATGTATCAATGAAGAAATGATTGTCTCCATACGCATTGCAAAGATCGTTAGCAAACAACTTGTAATTATTTAACAAACTTAAAGGGTGAAAATTATTAATTTGTGAATGGTCCTTACCAGGTTTAGGCAGCAAAGAGATGGTTGCTTGGCGCATAGTCGGTGGCATGGACTGATTGGTTATGTCATTAAATAATAAAGTAAGAAGTGGAGATAGATCGCGTTGGAAACATTTATAAAATTCTATAGTGTACCCATCATTGCCTGGAGCCTTCCCTTTTGACGCCCCTAGAGGCCCCAGTACCTGATCCTCAAGTCCCTCATTGCGTCTGCCGGGTTATTGTAAATATATTTGTCCCCCTCTATGGTGACTATCAGCCTTGTGGGGCACAACAGATCATATCATAATCCTGTGCCCCGCAGTTTCTTCTTGATGTCGACGTAGCCTGCGTGCAGCCTCTTAATATCGACAGGTAAATCCTGAAATAGGGTGGATTCGCCTAATGTGGGACAATTTTTGCAACTCTGACTTCTGGTCTATATTGCGATATGAAGCAAACATTTTTAATCTACACCCAGTAGCATTCTGAAATCCTTAGGTTGTGATCTAATGAAATCAAAAAAGAAAATGCTGATAACACACTCATTAAAGAAATGGTACACATATAATCACACTTAGTGCCAAGTTGTCTCAAAAAAATCTTTCCTAATGTGGGACAGTCCTTTCCCAAATGTGGGACACCTGAATCATGCCCAATTAATTCATGGAATAAAAACTCAAGGCTAAATTTGCAATTTGCCTCCCTTCTCTCCCTGTCTTTCTCACCATGTTTGAGATATACGAAGTCTCAAACATGGTGTAAATGGCGTCTTTTGCGGTTAATGTTTAATGTCGCGGCTCGCGGACACTTGGATTACACCACACAAGCAGGATGGAGACATTTTGTGTTTGGTTTGTGTTCTTTTTTTTAACGTTTTATCCGTGGTCTCCATTCACTGCCATTGTACTGGATGAGGCTGCTACCCTGTTTCTCCTAAAACTCCAGGACTGTTTTGTGAACTGAAGATCTTCATCCATCATCACATCAGCATAGTACATATTTAGTGGATTAATCTGGCAAAGTGGAGTATCGCTTTAAGAACTGTCCCACATTAGGCAAATCCCACTGTCCCACTTTTGGAAACCACATTTCCAAAAGTGGGACGATGGAAAATTTGATTGAAAAAACAAATATAGAGAATATTTATACCATAAAATGATATTTTTTGATGAAAAAACAAATTATAAACACAAACTGATGAAAATAGCAGGATAGATTCATTTTTTAAGAAGTTAATACCCTTAACATCAAGTTTGTCTAATTGCTATGTCACTAACCTTTCAGTGATCCTGACATGCGGTGCTTCCTGTTTGACCTGATCTATGATTGGACATCTGAGATGTCATGTGATTTTGGTAATATGATACCACAGCTTGTGTGAGCCCACAGTTACATTAACTTTTTTTTGCTGTAGGAATACTTATACCCACTTAAGCTTAAGTGTCCCACATTAGGCGAATCCACCCTATGTAAAGTGGTTTACCTTTCCACGTCAGCTGCTTTTCCTTCCCCACTGCTCTCAGGATATTCTGCCTGTCATTCCACCAGATTGATGTTTTTAATTGTACTCGGTGCTCAATTATGATTTTAAATGTAACTAAGTAGATTACATAATGTAATGTATACTTTAAAAAAAATCTTTTTTGTTTGTTTGTTTGTTTTTTTGATAATACAAGAGAGGACAGCACATACAATCATGTCATGGTGATCCCTGACCCACCACCCCATCCCGCCCCTTGACCTTTGTGATTTGCGAAAGACAGAAACTTTAAAAGACAACAACAAAAACTGTGTAATTTCTGCACACGAATTAAAGTAGCAGTAAGTAATAGCAGGAAAGCTTTATTAGGTTAATGTGCTGGTTAAGGTCATTTTCAGATTATTTATGAATAAATAGATAATATAAAAAGATAATAAAAAAGATAAAAAGAAAGAAAGAAAGAGAGAAATGCATACTTAAGTACAAGTCAAAGTGCAGACTATATTTGTAATCAGTTACTGCCACCTTTGCACTCAGATACATAAAGAAAAGAGTGAAAAACATAAAAACATTGTGTTAAAACAAAGTGTTTCTAGGCATTATGTCAGTTTAAATCTTTAACTTGTTCACTACAGTTTTATATAAAAACTGTGTTCTATTGTGTGTGATATTAATTTTTGGACATTATATAAAATATTTTTATTAGTTTGTTCTTTCATTAAACATATTTTCTCAGTCTGGAAACACGTCAAAACATTTAGTCTGAATTACAAATAACATAATTATGTTCACAAACACACATAATGAATGACAACCTGCTGAACATAAATATGAAGTTAATGTCGTCATATTGTTGTTGATTTTCTTTAATTATATAAAATATTTCCCACCATTCCTCAGAGAATTCCACAGTTTGACTCCACACACTGAAACACACATCTGATTTAATGTAGTTCATCCAAACTGAGTTTAGTTAGTTTGGTCCGATCACATCACACTGGTAGTTATTACATTTACTGTCTGTACAATAACATGATGTTTAGTAGAACTAGATCATAAATCAGACACTGATATTATTAGCTGCTTTTAACAATAAAAAATATCAAGTATCAATATTGGTATTGATTTTAGTGATGCTGGTCCTGGAGTTAATTTGTATCAGATCAATACCACATTCTGTGATCTCTCTCCACCTCTGTCAGATACTTTATCATCTTATTTCAGATATGTTGGTGTCTGTGTGTCTGTATGTCGGCTGATAATTAACAAGAAAGTGAAGAAGTGAAATGACAAACGAGGTCTGAGCTCATTTAGAAACAGTGTCATCATTACATAGTTTGTCCAGCAGAGAGCACTGACAGCTTTATTTTCTAACTGTGAAATGTGCTGCTCACTTTGTATCAGGGTCACCAAAAAACTCCCAAATATTGATCAGTATCAGCTCAAAAATCCACTATCAGCTGAACAATACTGTTTAGGTATTTGATGTGTTATCAGGAAATAGATTTATTCTTTGACAGATTTGATCAAGTTTTTTTGATGTGACCAGTGCAGAATTTTTAAAGTGCAGCTGAACACAGAAATGTGATCTACATGTATTCAGACAGCAGAGGACAGTGAAGGATCCTGAAAGAGACGATCATTTAATTGATAAAACTCACAGACACCTGCAGAAAATCTTCTGTGGTCATACTTTAAAAAATCTACAATAAACTTTTACAATCAGGATGAAAAGTGAATAAAAATCAGTTCATGATGGAGGAAATGTTGATATTTAACAAAGGATATTAGAGCTACAAAAAGAGCTCTTTTAATCCAGGATATAACTGATACTGATAGAAACTCTAAAATAATGTTTATCAAAAATATTGTGAGTTAAAAAGTTAAAAGTAATTCTTCAGTTTACATAAATCAAATATTTGAAAGTTAGATACACAATTGAACTGGATCAGATATTTATTTATTGTTGGTTACATAAAAAAACTTTACAGTCAAACATTTGAAATCCACAAACAAAAAAATCTGACAACATGAAAAAGTGAAATAATTTATTACTTATTTATTAATGATTATGGAAAATACGGAACAATAGAAAAGATCAAAACAACCAACTTCGAAACTGTATAAGAAAAATTACTGCAGGATTTACATTTAATCTGTTGAATTTTGAAAATAAAATTATAATCAGAATCAGTATAAATATTTTGTTGAGAGGTTTATGATTTCAGATTTTAAACTAATATGATTGTAGTGACTAGGTCCTATACTTTAGGAGCCACAGGCTGCTGACTGGGCTATGATAGTTCAGACGTGTACTCGAGGTACAAACGAGGTCCAGGCTCACCAGTTCCTTATCATCATGACACTGCATTTATTCCTTGTTCCATATTCAATAATCCAGTACTTTAAACAACTTAAAATAAACAAAATACAGCCATGATGTTCACCGAGCACAGTCAAAAACTGGCCTCCTCCCAATAACCAACACCTGTGATTGATGCCATTACCTTAAATCTCTTCTGGCATTAAGACTATCTACTATACCCCCTAGTGTTCGGAGGAGTTATTACATATAAAAAACAGAAAACAAATACATGGCTCCTACAATGATAATGAGGAGTTTAATCTGCTAATGAATCATCCTGAAGAATAAATGACTCCACTAACTGGAAACTAAACTGGAGTTTCTCTTCACACTGAGATATCCAGCATTAGAAAAATATTAAACTGTTTTTACAAACTGTTTTCTATCAGTAAGTCAGGAACACAACTGTGTGATAAAACTGTTTGACTTGTTTGAGATTTTATTTCAGAATAAAAACATTTTTTCAAGACAAAATCATAAAAATCAAAGAGTTTCTGGAACTAAATTTATATCTATAAATGTATTTTTGTATTTACTGAACAGAGATTATTAGGATGTCTTGAATTTACTGTAGTTTGTTTTGATTCTGTGTGAAAATAAATAACATTGTTCAGTGATTTTATAAAACTATGATATAAATCATGAAATCATGACTTTAACTTTTTCTTACAGTGACTCACTCTCTGATGTATTTCTTAACTGCATCTTCTGGAGTCACAAACTTCCCAGAGTTTGTTGCTGTTGGGTTGGTTGATGAAGTTCAGATGTTTCACTGTGACAGTAACACCAAGAGAGCAGAATCCAGACAGGACTGGATGAAGAAAGTCACAGAAGATGATCCTCAGTACTGGGAGAGCCAGACTGCAGACTGTGTGGGCGCCCAGCAGATCGACAAAGCCAACGTTGAAACTTTAAAGCAGCGTTTCAACCAAACTGGAGGTTTGTTAATGTTTCACTTTCTACTGATGAAATGTTGTTAAAATATCATCCTGTATTGTGGGTGTAATGTTCAGTCCAGGATCAGGTTTAATCTGTGTCTGCTGGTCAGGGCCCCCTCTGTTTCCCAGCAGTCTCTGTGGTGAAGATGTGATATCAGCTGATGATAGATGACTGTGCTGTGATCTCACTCTGGTTTAATGCTGTCTCTGTCTCTGTCTCTGTCTCTGTCTCTGTCTCTCAGGTGTCCACATTGTCCAGAGGATGTATGGTTGTGAGTGGGATGATGAGACTAATGAGGTTAATGGTTATGAATGGTATGGTTATGATGGAGAAGACTTCTTATCATTTGACGTGAAGACAGAGACATGGATCACTTCAAAACAAGAGGCTGTCATCACCAAACACAAGATGGAAAATAACAAAGCTTTTATAGCACAAAGAAAACACTACCTCACCCAGGAGTGTCCTGAGTGGCTGAAGAAGTTTGTGGAGTTTGGGAGGAGCTCTCTGATGAGAACAGGTAGAATCACATGACCTGATGTAGTTTAATGGACACAACAATCTTCATATTTCTCTTCTGTTTCTAACCAACAGTAACATCACAATAAATATGAACCAACATACAGAGACACACTTTGTCTCAGTTTACACACATTTCTCTTTCTCTCTGCTGTTTCTGTCTGTCTCAGTTTGTCTCTCTGTCTCTGACTCTGTCTTTCTCACACTCACTGTCCTCCTCCTCCCTTTCTAATCTGTCTCACCCTCCTCACCTCTCTTCATCTGTCTTTGTCCTCTCTGTCCCTCTCTTCTTTTCTCAGTTACACTTCAGTGATGTTTATTTTCATTGTCTACATGTATATAGTGTCTGTGTCACTAAAACATTTAAAACACATGACATCAAACAGGAATGATAATATTAATAAACAGTAAATACTAATAAAGAACCTATAAACTGTCTTTGTCTTTCCTGTCCAGAGCTTCCCTCAGTGTCTCTCCTCCAGAAGACGTCCTCCTCTCCAGTCAGCTGCCACGCTTCAGGTTTCTACCCTGGCAGAGCCTCACTGTTCTGGAGGAAAGATGGAGAGGAGCTTCATGAGAACGTGGACCACGGAGAGATCCTCCCCAACCATGATGGAACCTTCCAGATGAGTGTTGACCTGGACCTTTCATCAGTCACACCTGGAGACTGGAGGAGGTACGAGTGTGTGTTTCAGCTCTCTGGTGTGAAGGACGACATCGTCACCAGACTGGACAAAGACGTGATCAGGACCAACGAAGGTAAGACTGAGATCAGAAGTGATGAAGGTGGAAAACATTTATTTTACTGTAACAGTCCTGCAGTTCATCTGTTTTTATGTGTTTTGGACGAAAAGTTTTGTTTTCTTATGTTGTTTTATTGTCAGTTTTGTTATGTGTTTTTTAAGACTTAGATCAATATTAAACAAATTCATGTGTTCACTTCTGGACCCTGACAAGGCTGATTACAAAAAATTATATTTCTTAATGTAAAGTCAAAGTTGTGAGCTACTTTAAAGAAATTACTATTGTCCACTGTAATATTTTCGTTGCCTGTTCACTGTTTCCTGAGCTTTGATTTTTTTTTTTTTTTTTTTTTGGTAATTCATTTTTCAATGTGTCATGCACCAAAAAGGTGCCCAGTCCTCATGGGCTTATAAGACACCACAGACAACAAGACAAGACAAATCAGGAGCAAAACATCAAAATACAGACAGAGCGAAAGAAAACAAAGGTACACTTCCTACATGACAAAACAATCTTAAATCAAATACTGTTGACTCAGCCCTGTTTCTTAGAATTGCATTCACATACCTTGAAACATATCTAAGGCACATCACTGTGCCTTTTAACCCATCAAATTAAAAGCTCCCATGCCATGTCACCACATACTGCAAATTTTGGGACCATTTTGTGCACGCCCAGAAAACAGCGCATAGCTCTGTTCTGCACTGCATCACACTTAGTTTGTTTACAATAACCCCAGACCCCCACGCCATAATCTAGAATAGGACAGACACAAGAATTATACAAATGAGTATAGGTTTTATAGCAAAGATCCCTGCATAATTTAGTACAGCTCCCAGTGCCCTACTGGCAGAGTCCACTAAGGTTTTTATTCCTCCCTCAAAGGTAAGATGGTCATCTTACTGATTGCATAGCACATTTGCAAAGCTGTTCTTTGTTTTCTTAAAACTGTGTATATCCTTGCTTACATCAGGTCTGCATTTTATTACTGAAACTCAGGACAGATGCATTTTGCACTTTACTGTAAAATACTGCCATTTTCACGTTATTTATACTGTCTTGCACTTTGTTATGGTTTGTATCGAGGCAGGTATTGTACTGTAACCAATGTATTGAGGCATGTTGACACTTTGTCGGGTGTACTACCTAATAATTGTATATGTTCTTACGTCATAATAATGTGATATGTGTTTTTTTTTTACTATGTTTTATATTTTGTAATTCAGGGAACATCTGCCAGGGGACAACAGATGGAAATTAGCCTATGGCTACAATCTGGCTTGTTTACGTCTCTGCGCTCTGCATACGACGTTCATAAACTTGCACTGTCCCTTCAAATAAATAAATTGAAATTGAAATTGAATCTACAGTTAGACCTAGATATTTATAGCATTCAGTATATGACAAAGGACTTGAACCAAAATGAAAATTAAACTTAGTCTGTACCACTCCCTTCTTTCTAAAATGCATAATCTGGGCTTTATTTTTGTTTATTTTCAATCTCCATTTACTGCACCAAACGCAGACAATATTCAACATACTGGCTCCTTGATTTGATTAAATACAGAAAAATAATGAAACATACAAAATATAATTTCTTTCATTATTTATTTTTTATTTCAATTAATATTTTTACTTTTTTTACTACCTTTGTGATTATAGTTTCGTTTTTAAATCCTTGTAAAACAAACACTTTTTTCAAACCATGTGTAACCATTTTAATGTATAACAACAATTTAGAGATTATAGACAGATTTGACTACAGAAGCTGCAGGAACTGAATAAGTGGTCATTTACAACTAACTTTAAAGAACTCCTCGTCACTTCAAGAATCAGATTAGTTTATTTACCTCTCTCAAAAATGTTCCCAACATTGCTCTAAGTTAAATTCATAAATCAACAAAACAAAAATCCATCAGTTCCATAAAAAAGTGCTCAAATATTTGTCAAAAGACTGTTTCTCAACCACGGCTTCAGTTCCAACATTTACTGAAAAAAACACCCACATTACCTGTATCCAAATAGTAAAAGGTGGGGCGGTACCTGACCTGCACACAAAGTGTCTGTAATGTAAGAAACAAATTATAGCTGCTGCACAGCAATGGTCAGGGCCGGGCAGTTTTAGGCAAAATTAGGCAATTCTGAGCAACAAGCAGAGTGTAGGAAGATGAAAAAGGTGGCATTCTAATTTTACATCAGTTGAGGCTTTAACTTCTGAGACTGAAGTCTCAATATGCCTGATAACAGACTGAAGTCTGTGGCTTCACAAGGATCAGGGTGCCAGGCAGCAGCCATCCATGCCATGGAAAAGCAAATTTCAAAGTGAAAGTTCCAAAGCTGTAGCACATATGGTTGATTTGTTGTGAATTTTCAAAGTTTTGAAATTTAGAGGCTTGCTGTAGCGCCACCATCAGGACTATTGTCTTGTGTTTCCAGTTGAGGACATCTGGCATGGGACTGGACCTTTGTGAGAAGTTTGGGTAGATTTCTCATATGGAAATGTTGTACAAGCTGAGGCTTGAACTCACAACCTTCAACACCAAGAACCATCCTCTATCTCACTGAGCTAATTGGCAAATGGAAACACCACTTGTAGCTTCACAAATTGACTGAGCCAGTCACCTGTGTGCAAGACAGCAGCTGTTAGCATGTAAAGGCAGATTTGAAATGGCTGTCAAAAATTCAGTTATTGAGACAAAAATCCCAAAATACACAAATTGCATCTAGACAGCATGGAGATGTTGGTCATTAGTTTTTAACAATGATTTATTGGCTCCAAAAGTGAAAAACTGATGTTTAAAAATGCCATTTTTGCATTGACTCCAATTGTTCGCATGAGAGTGAAATTCAAAATGCTGTAAAAAATTCAGTTTTTGAGATAAAATTCTGATATTTTCCAAACTTCATCAACCATGACTCCAAAATTTTGTCATTTTTTTCATGAACATTGAAAATGTATTTAGCAAGAATTTGCATGTATATGTTTATAATACTGTTTACAGTCAAACATTTTGATGCACTGTAGGCTCAATTTTCAATAAATCAAAAATCTGTGTGGATCGTTTGTGTAGGACAGTCTGAAGATGCTCTGTAGAAAGTGTCAATTGAGCAAAAATTGTGGGAGGAAATAGGTTTAATAAGTTTTACAGTTTTTGAAAAAAACAGAGTGATGGACTTCATAATTTGCAATAGGTTTAAATGTACAAAAGTTTCTTCAGTATTGGGGCTACATTTTGGTGAAAGTTGCAAATCTGTAGCACATATGGTTGATTTGTTGTGAATTTTCAAAATTTTGAACTTTAGAGGCTTGCTGTAGCGCCACCATCAGGACTATTGGCCTGTTTTTGTAGCTGAGGCAATCTGACATGGGACTGGACCTTTGTGCAAAGTTTGGTCATTTTTCGCGCATGGGAAGTAGGATTTCCTCGGAAGAAGAAGAAAGAAGAACATGCAGGATAACAACAGGGTCCTGGCAGCTTAGGCTGCCCAGCCCCTAACACCTCAACTTATAATAAACAAATTTCTTGTTCTTCTCTCTAACCTGCTTCATCAGGTTGTGACTATTTTTTGTTGTTTTCTTCTCAACAGGGAATCCAGTTTATGTTCCTGCAGTCATTGCTGCAGTGGTTGTTCTTGTTCTCGTCCTCATCGCTGCCGTTGGATTCATGGTTTACAGAAAGAAGAAACCTGGTGAGAACAAACAGAAAGATTGTCTCTTTTTCTGTGTTTTGATTTTAGACTTTGAGTTGATGATTTTATCCAGACAAAAGTACAAAGACAGAAGTAATACTAACTTCACTTCTCAGCAAAACAAAATCTGTTTCAAACAACAGTGAGTGTTGTACGGCTCAGAGACACAGAGTCATGATGATATGACCAGAGGAGCAAAATTTTATATTATTATTTATATGTTCACGTTTCATCATATTTTCTCCTGTTTTTCATTTATAATGTTTGATGCTGGTTTACTCTTAAAGGAATCCAGCAACAATTTTATGTTTCAGAATTTAAATAAGTTTTAACAAAAACTTTAAGGTAGTTAGTGACTCACAGGTAGAAAGAGCAGTCACACAGTTTGAGAAGAGAAAATAAAAACTGTATTTTCTGTTGGAATAATCTTTGTTTTATCAAGTTTATTTTTCATACAAGGGACAGTAGATTATTAAAACTCTTTTTGTTTTCATGTTGAAGAGGAGTCACAGTGAGCTGTGAGCTTCAGATAAGAAACACGTGTCAGTTTCAGGTTCACACTGTGGAGCTGGTTTTGATCCTACAGTGACTGTATCATGATGATGTGAGAGAGAAGTGATGGGAAAAGAAGTTTAGTCAGATAAAAACAAACAGCTAGAAGAGATTTATTTATCAGTCTGTGTGACTAGAAGAGGGATCATATCCACTGTGAAGAAGGTTTTTAAACATATTCTGACTTTTTATCAACTGTGAGAAATAAAATTCTGTCTTTGTTTTGTATTTCAGCCAGGCGGCCTCCATCTCTCCTGACAACAGCACTGAGCTCTCTGAGAAACTGAATCCAGTCCAAACCTAAATGACAAACACACCACCTGAACACAGTGAGTCTCTTCATATGAGACATGAACTATTCACACCTGTTATTAGACAAAGCTGCATTAATTGAAGCTATCTAGCAGAGTTTCAGGAGCAGGACCACACCTCAACCACACCTCTTCCGGTATAAATACCCACCTAACTCTCTCCTCCGCAAAAGGATAGAGACCGACCAACACTGATTCTTACACACTATTGGATATATTGAGAAACTGTGATTTGTTCTGCTGGAACCACTTTATCCAGTATGGCAACTCCGGTCTGAGAGTAGACGCAGACACAGGGAACAGTTCATGTTCTTTATAGAATTCAGTGACTGGCAGCATCACAGATGAACCTTCAGGTAATGAACTGACTTTAAGATGAGGAATGGAGAACATGGAATGTGGAATAATGTAGAATGTAGAATGGTTTCTGTAAGACAGAATAAATAGAATACACATCAGCCTCAGCAACTTAACAGAACATAATATGGGCTTCATACAACATTTATCTCTCATAAACAACCAGCAGATACATTCTTTAGGCAATTAGTAACTTACTTTCTTCACAAACGCATTCTGTGTGGATGAGAAGCAGCCTCTGTGCAGCATGCGCTCGGTGACTCTACACACACCCAGGATAAACATCACTAGGACCCTACAGCACACCTGAGCTGCCCAAAAGGGTGCCTGACTAAAAAACACAACATAACATCCTGTTTTAATGAAATAACAAGGAATTTACAACCACCTGACGTCACTACGCATACCCCAGCCTCACGTTGTCACAGTGACGTCAGCGCTCCTATTAAAGGGACAGCTCACCCACAGCCACCAGCCAAACAGAGGGAAAATCTGCAAAAACGGGAGCTGCTAATCCCCATTTCACACAACAAATCTCAGATAGACCAACCAACTCCGGGCCCTTCACCTCTCTTCAAGACCTCCACCACCACCAGCATACATTCAGCACAAATCACTCCAGGACATCATCACTCCAGCATCAACCAGCCTCAGCGAGGGGAACAGGCACCAGGATGCCAGCGCCCCCTGCTGCCCACACCCACAGACTACAGCAGCCAACTACAGTAGGGACCTTCAGCACCAGGATGCCGGCACCCCCTACAGCCCTTATCCACCAACTACAGCAACTGGCCTTAGTTGGAGTCCCTGGCACTGGGTTGCCAGGTTCTTCCGTTCCTCAGTTCCAACAGCTCACATCAGCTGGAGCCTTTGGCACCGGGATGCCAGTGCCCAGCTCACATCCTCTGCCTGCACAGCAGCAATTCCCCTCCCTCCGCAACTCCGGTGTTCCCTACATCACACCCTAGCCCAGCAGGCAACTGTTAATTTCACCCCATCCACAGCTAATCCCCCCATCCGTCATCCTCACACATTCATCACCCGTTCTTCTCCGGTTCCCACGAGCCTCCAAAAACAGATCACAGATGGTAATTACATTGACCTCGCTCAGCTTCTCATGCCCTCTCTCCATCAGTCACCTGCCAACCGATTCCTTGAAGACCAAGAGAGGTTTATTTACCTATTTACCTTACCGCTCCAAAGAATTCACCCCCACAGAAGTCGCTTATGCAGTCTCCCTCTTTCGAGACGTGCTTTGTTCACAATTTCCCACCCGCCAACAAGAAATGGATGATTACTAGTCCATAATTTTAAATCTCACTCTCCACTTCTTGCTCAGAGGTAACGGTTTCTACCAGTACCACGTCCATTTTGCCTCCGAAGCGGCCGCTCAACTCCAGCAGTTCAATGAAGACACATACTGGGGTACGCTAGATAACAAAATCTACTGCTGCATCTTCGCCGCACGCACAGCCCTCTCCTGCTCCCTGTGCAGAGCTCCATCCCACCCTGCCTCCTCCTGTTCTATTCCCGCCCACACCAAACCACAGCAAACCCAAACAAAAACTTCTGCCTTCACCCATCTATCATCTCCCCTCCAGAACCCATTCCTCCAAAGCCAGCATCATCAGCCCCATCTATCTCTTTCCCCATAAGCAATGGCATCAATAAAAAAGGAAAACCATCATGCATCAAAGAGGCCGTGCCATCTGCAATAACTTCAATGACTCTAGATGCTCTGTGTCTTAATGCAGCTTCCTCCATGTCTGCTCCTTCTGCGGCGGAGGCAAAGTCAAAGAAGGCTTCATGATTGGCCCATTCATGCATCCTCCATTCTCCAATTTCCACATAAGCCCCCTCGGTATCGCAACAAGGAAATACTCTGGAAAGAAACGTATCATCATCAACCTGTCAGCACCCCATGGCAGTACCGTCCCCAGCATCAATAGCTTGATTCCAAGCGAAGACTATTCTCTTCACTACGCCACCATCAACCATGCCATAGCCCTCATCAAACTTGCTGATAAAGGGTCCTGGCTTTCAAAAGCTGATATAACAAGCGCCTTCAAAGTCCTCCCCATCCACCCTGACTTCTGGCGATTCTTTGGCGTCCACTGGCAAGGAGCATATTACTTCGCCGTCAGGCTCACCTTTGACTGCAAAAGCAGCCCCAAACTCTTCGACAAGCTGTCAGAAGCCCTCTGCTGGATCTTGTCTAATAATTATAAGATTCCAGCCTCCTGATCTCCAACTTCCTTCTCGCACCATCTTGTACAAAACGGCAGCTTCTATTGCTCCTCCGTCACCTTAATTTCGCTTTACACATCATCCCACAGGGGTGAGCCTTCATCTCCCACTTGCTATCAATCGCTTCTTCCATCCCATCACTCTTGAGTCCCATTTCTCTGGACGGCCCAAGTCATGCCGAACTCCATCTCTGGGTCCACCTCCTCACCAACTGGAATGGGATCTCCTTTTTCTATGATGATCAGTTGACTCACCCCAGGACATCCAACTGTTCACTGATGCTGCTCCTGCTGTCGGTTTTGGGGGTTTCTACAACGGAAGATGGTTCGCTGCAAGATGGCCCCCAGAGCTTGCAAGAGAAAGCCAGGTTGCTTCCTCCACCCTCTTTGAAATCTACCCAATAATAGCTGCAGCTATACTGTGGGGCCATGAATGGTCACGCAAGTCCATTCTGATATACGCCGACAATCTCGCAGTATTCGACATAATCAACAAAGGTCGCTCCGACTCCCCATCCATCATGCCGTTCATGTGTCGCCTAACTTGACACTCTGTTACCCACCAGTACATTCTTCGCGTAGCTGACGTTCCCAGACATTCCAACGACATTGCTGACTCCCTTTCTCGGTTCTCATTTCAGAAATTCAGGAGCTTGGCCCCCCATGCAGACACCCACCCAACACCGGTTCCTCCATATTTGGCCCTGACATTCAACTTGTAAAGCCCGCACTAATACCTCTCATTGTCGACTCTCAGTACACAATCATCAACAGTGTAGCACCTGCAACCCTGTCGTCTTACTGGTACCCTGGAAGAGCTTTCGCCACTTCCACAACCAGTACAATATAACTTTCCCATCATTTGATCTTGTCACCTTGACTTCCTTCGTTACCCATGCCCATTCTGTCATGGCTATCAAAACTCATACCATCAAGGTTTACCTTAGTGGCATTAGCTTCTTTTCAAAACTCATAACTGGACGCCCCAGCATGGACTCCAGCCACCCACAGCTAACCTTACTCCTCAGAGGTCTTAAATGTCAAGAGCTGGCTCAAAGTCTTCGCCGCCTTCCCCTTACCTCAGACTTACTGTTAATCTGCATCCAAACCATCCACTACAGATGCAACATCCCCCACACTGGCCGAACCCTAGAAACCATGTTCATACTTGCCTTCTTTGGTTTCCTCAGATGCTCTGAATTCACCGCCTCCACCCTGTACTATGACCCACACCGGCATGCCTCCATTTCCGATCTTTCTCATTTCTCAGATGACACCATGGTATTCTACTTGAAGCAAACCAAAAACCAACCAATTCGGGCAACCCACACCTTTGTTCTACTTCAAAATCCAATCACCACTTAATCCATTCGAGACCCTTTCTAACTACTTGCAATCTCAGAAATCCCAAAGCACAACCATGTCAGATCCTTTATTCATCTCCGAGTCTGGCCAAGTCGTTACCCACTTCTGGTTCCACCAGCACTTACGTCAAATACTCTCCTTGGCTGGTATTTCCCCAGTCATTTCTCTGGCCACTACTTTAGAATCGGAGCTGCCACTTCGGCCTCCTCTAATGGCATCTCCTGAGCATCTCATACAAATCATGGGCCACCGGTCTTCCCAAGCATACCACGGCTACATTCACTCAGACCTCAAAGATCTCAGATCTGCCTAATCCCATCTGAAATAATTGAAGATTTTTGGGGGTCTGTCGTGCCTGGGTGCTATAGCGCTATAGCGGATTCTCCTCCGAAGTTTCCCCAAAATGCAGCCATCGCGTAAAGAAGAACATTTATCCCATTCACAATGCTTCAATTTTTGTTGTTCACTTATAAATAAATCACTTAAATGCATATTGTTGATGGTGTGGTCCTTGCTATTGAAACTATGAGTGATTGTTTCTTTATTCACTGTAACACTTCTGTGACTTTCAGTTGATTTTCCACAACAAATGTGAAGCTGTTTAATATGAAGTTAAGTGAGATTATTAAGAGAAAGACACAGATGTTTTCAGAAACCTTCACATCAGCAGGTCAGATTAAACATAATATTAAAAACTCAAATATTAACCTTCAGACAAACTGTGACACTAATTTATTAAAATGATCTTGAACCTAATTAGCAACAAACTATTGTACTTCAGAAGCACAGAAGGTAAACCTTGTTTTAATAAATGTTCACACTTAAATGACTGAATCATTGATATTTTAGGTTTAAATGATTCTCTAAATATGTGACTTTGTTTAATTGAACTCTTCAAACATTTATGGTAAATTATTTTATTTTCTATTTAATGTCATGTTTTTCTTTTTGTCTCTTCAGGTTTCTGGATAAATTTTGCTCTGGAACAAGGAGCGGTGTCGCCACATTCTCCTCCATAAACTGAGAATTCATTGATTATTCATCATCATATCATAAACTGATAGAATCAGGATTGGAAATCTATAGCAGGAGCCTATTGATTGATGGGAATATAAAAAAAAAGACTAATTTAAAAGATGAGTTGACAAATATTTTATAAATATTATCAAACATAAATGGTGACATTAAATTTTGATCATTTATTTTTAAAATAAAAAAGTAGAATTTCCTCTGATGGTAAATCAAATGAGGATCTTTCATGTTTGTGAGGAGAGAGAAGAAAACAAAAAAGATTAGATAGAATCAGAGTTGGAATCTAGTAATAGATGCTCATTGATTGATTGCAATACAAAAAAACAAATTTGAAAGATGGGTTGAGTGAATGTAGGTCCCTATGACATCTGTGTTATGGCTTTAAATTCTCAATCAGGTGATTCTATAGAACTTTTCCTTAATGCTGCCATCAATCTGTTGCTGGTCCACATCAGCACAGGAATCCTGTCAAAAGATATTTGTCATCAGGCCGAACAACTTTGCTGAGGGAAACCCTGGTCAACACAAATTTATTTATTGTGTACATTTCAAACCCAAAGTGCTATTTAGAACATAAATGATGACAGTAAATTATTTTTGTCATTTATTTTCAAAAAGTGGAATTTCCTGTGATAAATGTTGGCAAATGGGGATCATTCATGTTTTTTTCTTATCTGGAGAGAAGTGAAACAGTGTTCATTCACCACATCACTCTTCATACATACAAATTAAAGATATGAGTGTTTATGTCATACAAATCCACCATAAACATCTGGTTTTAGGGTTTCTCTCCCGAATAAAAATGTAAATATGCATGTATTGACACACATTTTCATTCTTTGGTTCTGTGTCTGTGTTTGATCACTGGAGACAAAACTACAAATCAATCAGCAGCATGTGAAAACTTGCTACATAAATTGGACACCCTAAACACCCTAAATTGTCTGTTGTTGTCTGTTGTGTTGATGGTTGTGAGTCTGTGTTCCTCCTGGTGATAAACTGGACTCCACCTCTCGTCCACTGCACACTGGGTTTGACTCCAGTCCTCTGTGACTCTCAGCAGGATGAGCAGGACAGGAAATGGATGGATGGAGTTTTGTATCACTGTGGTCAGTTATCTGGTTATGACCACGTTCTGTAAATGCTCCTGTGCACACACACAAAATATAAACATCAGTACAGAATTTATTTTATAGTTGTTTAGTTTGTATATTTAATAGTTTGTTTGTATATTTCTGTTGAAATTTAAAGAATTTATTTTTATTTAAACCAGGTCAAAGAAAATTATTTATAGTTTTGAGGTTGTTCTAAATGAATCAAGAGCATCTTGATTTTTGTTGTTGTTGCTGAACAGTAATGAGGTGAACTTGTGTTCTCTTCTTTCCAAGTTTGATATCATTCATTCACAGTAACGTTAAGTTGATGTGATAGTTTGCAGCACATGACGCTCCTCCCTCTTTCTTCAGTAAAGGAGGAGAGTCGAAGGAGTCACATCACGTCTGTATATTGTCTGGACAGACAGACAGAAGGACAAAGTACTAATATCACACTGTAAAAATATTTCACAACAAGTAAAAGTCCTGCATTCACAAAACATTACTGAAGTAAAAGTATGTAAATATTATCAGATAAATGTACTTAAAGTAAAAGTATTCATGTTACAGTAAAATGTTCCCTGTCAGTGTTATCATGTCTGATGTTTATGGATTAATATTGTTACATTAATGTTACTGCTGTTTACTGCTGCAGATGTTTAAGGTTGAGCTCATTTTAACTACTTTAGAGGCCACTGTTGGCTGGTTTAATCTGCAGCAATGCATCATGGTCTATAAGACCATCAAACGTCTGTAGCATCACTGTCCTGTGAAAACCACGTATCTCTAAAAAGTCTGGAAACAGACTTTTTTCAGCTTTGTGGATTAAAAAGTTCAGTATTTGCCTCTGGGATGTCGTGTAGAAGAATAAAGTTGGATAAAATGGAACTCAAGTAAAGAACAAAATAAGTTCAGTATTTGATGTAAATCTGGACTGACTGAAGATTGTTTTAAATATTGAAGTTAAAATAAATTATTTGACTGATTACCAGGAATCAGACCCAAAGAAATCAAACAGTGATGCTCAGAATCACTTCTTGTGTTTGGTTCAGTAGTCGACTGTTAAATAAAGTTGCTTTTATACTTTTGTTTTACTTTTCAATAAAGTGATCAATGTTTTAAATTTCTGTGTCTTTTGTGATTTCACATATATGCTGACACGTCTGTGACTGAAGCTACAATTATATGAATATTATCACTACATTTTATTTTGACCTTTTGTGACCTTTAGTTTATTGATAAATAAAGGATTCAAGTGAGTGGCTGAATATGGATCAATCACATTGTCTGAAACAGTTTGAAGAAGAGAAATTCAAGTCAAACAACTTGTTTAGTCACATTTTCATCAAAATGATATAAAAATACACAAAAATGATGTTGACATAGACCTTTTCTGGAGTTGAAGAATCCCTGATTTAACTGAAAAAACAAAAAAGTTTCTGGTCAATAGCTGCTTTTGTGGTTCACTGCAGAGAAAGAACAAGATTATTTTAACAGATTTTAATTTTGTGTATTTGTTTAAAATTCTTATTAATGTTCAGAAGACAGAATCTTATTTATGCAACAATTTTTGTGTCATTAGACCTTTTAAAATATCAGTAGAGCTCACAGGATTGATAGTAATAATGAAAATAAAATTCATGTATTGTTTGTCTGAATAAGTGTCTTGAAATATTTTTTGTGTTCTCAGCTTTCTCATTTTACAGTATGTAAATATAAAAAAGAGCAATAAGCAGTAAATGCACTCAACATGAGACTGAAATTAATGTAAAGATAAATCATATAAAGAGGTAAAGAAAGAAAATGAAAAAACATCATCTTCATCACTTCTTCACCTTCATCAGAGCTACAGTACTCTCCTCTAACTCTTTAACTCTATTTCTCTGACCAGCACACCAGTTCGCTCTCACTTCTTTGGTAAAAGAGGTAAGAGCAAAGGCGAGGTGAAGCAAACAGGAGGCAGGACGCCTCCCGTTTGCTTCACCTCGCCCTCTTCCACTCACAACAGAGTCCGGTCA